>JAHKKF010514894.1:0-18766 GCA_019740295.1 Labeo calbasu
TGAACTGATTCTTATTTTATAGTATTCTGTACAGTGCTGAAAGCTATGTCGATTGGCATTGGAATATGAATATACATTATGCATATGAAAATACATGAGATGGTTTGAAGAACACAGATAAATTATAAACTGTTGAGCTGATTCTCATCATGTTTTGTTGTACAAAACATTTCTTTCTGAATTTTATTCGGCTACAGTGACATCTGGATGCCTTTGTCCATATAAAAGGGTTGCCAAATTTTCACAATAAAATCCACCCAATTGCTTTTCAAAACTAGCCCAAAGCTAGCACAGTCACATTCTGGGGGTTGAGTACCCCTGGTAAAATTTGCATTTCAGGGCCTATATATCACGTTGATGGGGTCGCTTTAACCCGTGGATGTGAAAAACAATCCACGGCAACAGTGTTTAAGTAGCTCAATTCTGTGGGAAAACCATGGACTTGGCAACAGTTCATGTAAGTAATTCGGGCTGTCACAATATCAGATTTTTCACAACACGATTATTTATTATGAGAATAACTACATATTTTTACTCCAAACTTGTGTTATAACGTCAGTTGAGCGTTTGAAATAACTTCCTTCTACGAACTGATTCTTATTTTATAGTATTCTATACAGTGCTGAAGGCTATGTCGATTGGCATTGCAATATGAATATACATTATGTATATGAAAATAGCTGAGATGACTTGAAGAACACAGATAAACTAAAACATGTTTCGTCATACAAAACATTTCTTTACGAATTTTATTCAGCTACAGCGAAAAATTATGTTTTTGTTAATGTAAGCAGGGTTGCCAGGTTTTCACAACAACACCTGCTCAATTGCTAATAAAAGCTAGCACAATCACAATCTGGGTGGTAAAATACACATTTTTTAGCAAGGTTCTCCTGGTAAAATACACATTCCAGGGCCTAAATATCACATTATTGGGGTTGCTTCAACTCGCGGACATGAAAAATAACCTGCGGCAACAATGTTGCCAGGTTTTCACAACAAAATCTACTCAACTGCTTTTCAAAACTAGCCCAAAGTTAGCACAGTCGCATTCTGGGGGGTAAAATACCCAATTTTTGGCGGGGTTCCCCTGGTCTAAATATCACTAAATATCACGCTGTTGGGATCACTTCAACATGTGGCAACAATGTTTAAGTAGCCCAATTCCGTGGGAAAACTGTGGACTTGGCAACTTGATAATTTCAGTGTCGAGTATAAATGAAACAAATCACACGTCAGAGTTTAGTGCTCCATAATGGCGCTTCTGCTGGATTATTATGTGTTGTATTATCGTATGTCTACTATTCATTTACAAATACGGCCAGTATATTGCAACACTCCTAATAACACAATAATGATATTTCCTTATTTAAATAACAGGATTATTGCCAAAACCGGTATATTGTGACACTCCTAATTTACATTGCTGTCTAATTCTTTATAAGTACAGGAAAGATTGCTTTATTGCAAATATTATTATTAATTTGCTTCTTATAGTTTTTCACAACCCTTTTGAGCTATTTTTATTCACCATTTTTATGAGGGAGCAGACATAAATCAGACAGGTAATTACTGTAAATGTAGATTCTTATTTGAACTTTTTTTTCCTGATGATTATAATGATAACTTCATTCTCTGGCATTTTGTGTAACTTCTTATTTCTGTCTCAGTGACAACTGTCATTTCTGTGCTCTAGCACAAAAAGAACTAATACAGTATATATCTCTTTCACTACTCTTCAAATGTTTGGGGTTGGTAAGATTTTATTTTATTTTTTTTAAGTGTGTTATGCTCACCAAAGGTGCATTTATTTGATAAAAAATACAGTAATAACATTAATATTGTAAGATATTATTACAATTTTAAATTACTGATTTATATTTTGATATATTTTAAAATATAATTTATTCCTATCATTGATTTTGAGCTCAAAAATAATTCTTGTTATTACAAATGTTGTAAACAGCTGTGCTGGTTAGTTCATGCAGAATGTTTCTTATTTATTGTATGTTTTAATATTTATTTGCATTACCATTTTTAACATGTTCAATGTACACCTTAAATTCTATTTATAAACCTGTATAAGATGTAATAACACATTGTTATGGCTATGATAACATCTTCTGTTGCTGGCCTGTGATGCAACAGTGCTTCATTTGAAGCTGTATAGATTATGCATGGGCAATTTCAATACCAAACTAGCAATATTCTTCTGTGAGAGGGACTAATAACACATCTTGAAAGTACTGTAACTCTTCCTACACTTAGCAGAATGGCTCTGAAGCAGAAAGCACCAGTTAATTCTAATAATTTTCTAGTAATTTTCACTAAATGTCACATCATTGTGCTCGGTGTATTGATTGACTGATGTCAATAGCTGGTCTGCAGATAGATGACTGAACAGAGAACACCAGCATTACACTCCCACGTTGTAGCAGACCCCCTTTAACAGGCCGAAGAAAACACATTAGAAGTTCAAAGCCTTTGCCAACTTGAAAAATCACAGAAGATCTTTTGATAGCACAAAGGGTGAGAGACTGTCCCCTGCACCCGTATTCATCAACCCTATGTAATACCTCAAGTTTGGGTTTGATGACACATTCAGTTTATCAGGTGTTTCAGCCGGTGTCAGCTTCTCACCGCAGCCACACATTGCTCCCAGGGGGCTCTGCTACAGACCACTGAGCGCAGTGAAAAGAACTAGGCTGCGTGAACTCGCTGTCTGGCACATACAAATGGCCCACTTTAACCGCGTTCTTGTAGCTCTCTCCTGTGAGGAAACAGCCATAAGTCAGATGAATGAGTACTGATGACCCTCCGGGCACTTCTAAAGCCATATTATGGGCCTGACAAAAAAAGAAGTATTCTTCTGACTCGGTTGAGCTGCACATCAGCTTTTTAATCCAAGTAAAATCTACACAGACAAAACCAATATGTACTGTAAATATTAATATGGTTGTATGTAAATCAGGGTCAGTGTTATTTTAATTTTATTTATATGCAGTTATAGTTTTGATTTATATTTTGAACTAAAATTATTATTAGATTTCAGCTTTCATCTTGAATTACTTTGTTAGGTGCTTTTGTCCAACTTATTATTTATTTATTAATTAATTATTATTATTATTAGTAGTAGTAGTAGTACTACTACTGTTGTTGTTGTTGTTCTTCTTCTTTTATGCATTTTTTTATTATTAAATTATATATATAATTCATATAAATTATATATATATATATATATATATATACATTATTTTCAATTTGTAATTTTAGTTCTTCAGCTAAGTTCTACTTCAACCTATTCCAGTTTTGAACATTTCCATTTAGTTTTTCATTTCATTTGTTATTTTTTATTTAGTATTGACCTGAATAAGATATTTCACATAAAAGATGTTTACATATAGTCCACGTGAGAAAATAATAGTTGAATTTATAAAAATGACCCTGTTCAAAAGTTTACATACACTTGGTTCTTAATACTGTGTTGTTACCTGAATATGAATATATATTAGAATACAATGACTGTATGATTTTGAGATCCATCTTTTCACACTGAGGACAACTGAGGGACTCATATGCAACTATTACAGAAGGTTCAAACGCTCACTGATGCTCCAGAAGGAAAAACAAAGCATTAAGATCCGGAGGGTGAAAACTTTTTGAATTTAAAGATCAGGGTAAAGTTAACTTATTTTGTCTTCTGGGAAACATGCAAGTCTTCTGTAGCTTCAGTATATGCATGATATTTAGGCAAAATAAGAAAAATGCACACATCTTCATTCTTTTCAAAAGTTTTCACCTCCCTGGCTCTTAATGCAGTGTGTTTCTCTTTTGAAGCATCAGTGAGCGTTTGAACCTTTTGTACTGTAATAGTTGCATATGAGTCCCTCAGTTGTCAACAGTGTGAAAAGATGGCTCTCAAAATCATAGTCATTTTTGAAAGGGTTCAAATACACAAAAATGCTGAAAAACCAAAGAATTTGTGGGACCTGAAGGATTTATCTGAAGAACAGTGGGCGGTTTAACTGTTCAGGACAAACAAGGGACTCACTAACAACTATCACTAAACAAAACAAAAACACAGCTGTGGATCATTCAGGTAACAACACAGTATTAAGAATCAAGTGTATGTAAACTTTTGAACGGGTCATTGATATAAATTCAGCTATTATTTTCTCTTGTGGACTATATGTAAACATCCTTTATGTGAAATATCTTATTCAGGTCAGTACTAAATAAAAAATAAAATCCATTTTGTATGATCACTCTTATTTTTGGATAGATAGATAGATAGATAGATTTAGATCAGACAGAGAGATAGAGATATTTATTTTTATTTAATAAATAAGGGAGTGTTTTGAATAAACACTCACCTAAATCTAGTTTATACTGAGAGCAAGTAAACAATTAAAAAACAATCTGTCAGTACACTTGAAAAGAAAAAAAAGAAGAGCAAGTTTCTTTGTCGACATTCCTACAGTGTTAGTGAAAAGAAAAGGGAAAATAAAAGAGACGGGTAAATGCATATTTAGGAAAGCAGTGAAGTGGACCATCTGGCAGACAGAAACCACAAATAAACATTTGTGAGCAGAGACAAGACAGTGTGGAGGGACGGCCTGCACTTGTTGTGGCAGTTGCTTAGATTTAAAATGTAATCAATATGTAAATTGTTTTTCCCAGCACAAAAATTCTGGATTGTGGCCATCTCAGGAACAAAAATAGCCATTTTGTTCTGCGCACAACACAAAAACTTTAAGGAGTCCCATCTGCGTCTGTCCGAATTCATCTCAATGTGAAGGAAAGTGAACAGCAGTAGACAATAGCTCATTTATAAAGCCCATGTCTCTGTTTTACTGTTGATTATTCATGACTCATATTGCTTTTTTTTTTTTTGGATATTACTGATGGGAATATCTTAAAATTACAGTAATGCAGGTCTGTGCCGGGAATGTATTTCAAAGTAAACACTCTGTGAATATAGAAATTCAATATAAATGGTAAAGGTCAAAATAAAATTTTATCAGCAGGCTTGTGTACCATTAAAGGTATAGTTCACCCGAAAATGATAATTCTGTCATTGATTACTCACCTTCATGTCGTTCTAAAACCATAAGACCTCATTTTAGGAACACAAATTAAGATATTTTTGATGAAATCCAAGAGCTTTCTGACCCTACATAGACCGCAATGCAACTGATATGTTCTGAAATGCATTCCAATTCAACTTCCTGTAGGATGTGGCTAATGTGATTTGGAAAGAAGACAAGTCTTCATTTTTGAATTTTGCACTGTTTTTCTGTTCACGCACTCCCTGGGAATTGTACCTTGACCTTGGTATTGACTGTTTAAGCTACGGGGACACAGAATTTATCTCTAATTTGGACTACACGTTTCACTTCAATTACCAAAGGCAAACTGGGAAATCTTGCTCTGGACAAGTGCTTAGTGTTGTTTAGCACTTGAGTATTTGGTCAGTCCTGATTGTTTCACCCAACTAATTGCTTTCTATGCTCAGAGAAGGTGTAGCTGCCAATGCTACACCTGCTTCAGGGACTTGTGTTCTCCACCCTCGTCCTGGCAGCACAAATGCACTGCACCAGTGCCGTGGCATCAGAACCCAATGAAGACGTTATGGTGTAATGAAGAGGATACAAATAGCGGGAAGAGGTCAAAATGTCATGAAAATCCCTCTCTGGGGTTACGGTTGTAAAGGACGAAGGAAAGATTTAATGAAGAGGAATTGTCTGTGTCTGCTCACATTAGTCAGCATGGGTCTCAATGCAAGCTGTGAAATCCATCATGTTAGGATATCTAATTATGTGTATGTAATTGCATCGGGCACCTTATCTTTTCTGATGAGGCAAAATAGATATGCTTGTAATGGCACAGAAATGTTGGGCTAGTTTTAAGGGCCGTCGCACCTGCACAAAACGAAATTATCCTCCATTATAGCTTATAAACAGAATAATTAACAGCGCCCTAGCGTTCGGCACCCACTACATGCGCAACAGTACTTACGGTGATTAAGTGCTCTGACATCAGCAACAATGGTATGTTAATTTGAGCAGATTTTGCAAAGCATCCCACTTCTGTTTTTTTAAATGTTCTCTCATCATCTCTGTCAAATAATGAAAACATTACTGAAAATATGGCAAAGAGTGCTAAAATGCAGCTGTCAGGTGTAACGACTCGTACGTTTTAGATGTGTGTAAGCTTAGCATAGTAGCTTGTATTTGCAAACTTGTTTGGGTTTATTTTAAGAATACATTCACTACTTCACTAAATATTTTCTTAATTTCCACCAGATTTACATATTATATTATTCTAAGTAGTACAACTGGTATTGTTTTTTTTTTTTTTTTGTTTTTTTAAATAATGTAGCTTTATTTGTATTTTTATTTTGTGTGTGTGTGTATATATATATATATATATATAAATAACTGAGACTTGTCATAGCACTTGCATATGTCTTCATTTGTAAGTCGCTTTGGATAAAAGACCTCGAAGTTTGTTCGTTTTTTTTAGTCCAATTCAAAATTTATTTCCCAGTCACATTTTCTTTGTAAAGTAAACATTACTTACGCTATTAGAAAAAGAAAAAAAAATCTATTTTATATTTTTACATTAACAGTGTAATATCGTATGTATTAAAGCCAAGAATGAATCTCATCAAGTTAGTGTTTTTAAGCATTTTACATTTATTCCAAAATAATAACTCAAGGCAGTAACAATTCAAACAATATATTTGTGAACTTATGTTCAGCTGTACTTTTTAATAGTTAACTTTTAACTATTTTTGAATTTTTCGGATCATCAGCCATCAAAGCACAGGAAATATTGGTCACAGACACAGAGATTTACTTTAACTTTCACTAAGCTGATTACTCACTAAATACTCCCACAGATCATGTTTTCAGGCCATTTGTTTTGAGGTAACAAAGTGGTTATATTAAATTGTGTGAATGAAGTGTTGTTTGTTTACTTTTTTAAATTAGTCTTCCCATTAACGCCATTATATTGTTCATCCATACTGATTTGTGAACGTAGAACGCACATGAACACAAGAGGCGGGATTTATCGCATTAACCAATCACAGCTGAACATAACCAGTCATGTCCAATCATATTAAAGCACAGTAAATATGGTCACAGACACAGAGATTTACTTTAAATTTCACTAAACTGATTACTTACTAAAAACTCCCACAGATAATGTTTTCAGACCATTTTAAGTCTTATTCTGAGGTAACAAAGTGGTTATATCTAAGTGTGAGAATATCTAAGTGTCGTTTACTTACTTTTTTAAATTAGTCTTCCCATTAATGCCATTATATTGTTCATCCATACTGGCGGGATTTATCACATAAGAACCAATCACAGCTGAACATGACCAGTGATATCCAATCATATCGCATTGCCTCCTCTTACATGACTTTCCCCCATTCATTCTCAGTTACCCCCCACCAAACTCACATGCTTTAGGGAGTCTGTTAAAACCAAGCGGCAACCTCCCGGTCTCCCTCTTGAAGCCAACACGGAAGTGACTAAAACTGCAATTCATCATCTGGCCGCTAGAGACTGGCTGCAAAAGAGAGTCAATCCCATAGACCTCCTGTGTTAAAATGCCAAACTTTACAGCAGAAAAAAATATGTTTACAGCCTGGTACAAAAAGTGGTTTTGGTCTATATTCGGTCTATTTTTCCCTTCATGACAACTGTGAGGAGGGTGAATTGTTTTAAAACTCATCCGTTTATTTTATATTAAGCCTTAAAGTTCTGCATAATTTAGGGCGTGGCCACTTGAGTGACAGGTGGATTGCCGCTGTTGTCACCACCGTCGCGCTAGGCGGGTGTGATTTCAGCAACCAGCTCCACCCACGTCCCGCCTCTTTGCCCATGTTCGATTATCCGGGAGTGACATGCAGTGACGCAATTCCAAGATGGCGACGGCCGACTCCCGCCCACTAAGAGCTTCAGAAATGCTCTTGAGACGGGTGACGTCATGGACACTACGTTGATATTTTTTACAGTCTATGGTTAAAACTCAATGGGCTCAGGGGAGGCTGATACCAGCTGGTATTGCTGTTGGACAATGTTTCTTGTTTCTTTAAAAAAAAAACTACTGATTTATACTCTTTTTAATGTCAGATTTTTTTATAGGCATTGTTTTATTTTTGTACTATAATTTTTTCCCCTTCCTTGGGGGAAACGCCCCTGATGTATGTACATCCAAGAGTCTGTCGTTTTTGTGTATGTGTGTTTTAAATTTTTTTCATAGATTTACAATATATTTTTGTTTAAACTTTGTGATGAATCATGATTTTCATGATCATGAATCATGTTTTTTTTTTTTTTTTGTTTGTTGTTGTTGTTTTTTTAAATATACACACATATATGAATGACTGAATGAGACCCATTGGTTTAATGTATGCCAGAGGTGAAGTGTCCTGTTTGTAAGAGTTTAAATAGAGTCAAGAGCATCTTGGGAACTGCTACTCAGATGAACCATGTGGCGTTAAAGAGGATATTCATAACACAATGGATATTTCCATCATAATGGCATTCCACATTTTTAGAGAGATGCATTTAACAACTGATGGTCACAAGTAGTTTCTGACCTATTTGCCAAAGTACTTTCACTCTTCACTGAACTGCTCTATTTGAGTTTGGCAGGACATTTGACGAGTTTGGCTTTTTACTGAAAAAAAGACCAGAGTAAGTTTTTTCCTTTTAAACATCAATTGGATGTGTAGTATTAGAGCTTATCTCTGCACTTTTCTAAAGGATGTAACGGTTTATCAAATCAAACTGACAAATAAATATTCTGTTTATTTAATTCATATTTAACAGTATAATTTAATATAACTGAAAAACAGGAAGGTGTCAAGTTATTGTCCCAACTGACAAATAAATAGACTGTTAATATTAATTCATGCTTAAAATGACAGTTAAATGTATCTAGCGTATACTAATATGCAACTCTTCTTTAAATGCAACTTTATAGCAAAAGCATTTGCCAGTTTATTTTCTTAATACATTTGCCAGTTGCTTTTCTTTATCCATTTATCAAGTGAATTAAAATTGGACCATTCATTTGTAAATGCTTTGTATTAAATCAGCTTAAATGTTGCATTTAAAATAGAATTGTCAATTTGAAAAATAACTGTTTATTTAATTCATATTTTGTTTTTGATCCAAGACATAGATAATCGCTTTTGCCATTTTATTTTTCACTCCGCCACACAAACACGTTCTCAGCAAAAAAGAAAGGCTCTTTTTCTTTTTCTCGCTATCTGCAACAAAAAGTTCTCAGCAAATCACTGCAAGGGTAAACAAGTGTTAGGTCATGTGCTGTTGTAACCTGTGACCCCGCTAAATAGTGCATCAGCACTCAACATCTGTTGGGTTTTATCAGCCTGTAGTTGTCATGCTGTGGTGTTCTAGAGTTTGGATGTGTTATAACAGGCAGGTGTGACCGCTCTGTGCCTCACTACCACCTGTGGGGCTGTACCTGTGCAAGTCTCATCACATTGAATGACAGGGCATAATTAAAAACTGCTCCGAGAGCTTCTCAGGAGGGGAGACTCTTCAAATGAGCTCAGGAAGGCCAACTGAATGTAAAAGAGTCCTCCTCCCAAAGCAGACTGCAGGTGCGACTAATGCTGTAAATGCATTCGCTTTTCTACTGGTAAGTCATTTTTTATAAAGATGGTTTCAGGGTGCCTGTATTGTTCACTTGAAACCAAAAATGTGCTCACGAAAAGTAGCGTTTCTCCACACGATTTCAATTTCAGCCTTTTCAACCTTATTTTTCACAGTTGTCAATATAGAGATGGAGAAAAACTCCCATGCAGCATTAGGCCTGTATTGGATATTGGCTGTTCTGAGGTCCAAAATGACTGGAATACTGTGCCAGATTGTCAGCACTGTCAGCACTTGCTTTCGAATGTCATTCAGGCAGATGTTTAGATTGAAGGATTTTTGGATGTCCACATATAGACTGCATTAACATATAGATTAAATGCTTTCATTTTAAATATTTTTTTATCATTCCATTTTCTTTCCCCAGAATCGCATGAGCTAATGTTTGATAATGTCCTTCAATTTATAATATACATAGAACCAGAGAGATCATATGTTTAAGCTGTGTCTTTTATTAAAGGGGACAACGGATGCCCGTTTTCCACAAGTTTATATGATTCTTTAGGGTCTTCATGAAATGTCTGCAACATACTTTGGTTAAAATTCCTCAATGGTCGAATAAAACAACAACTTTTTACCTCATCAAACACAGCTCTGTTCACAGTGACCCATTTCAGTGCATGCCTCTTTAAATGATAATGAGCTACTACTTACCCTGCCCCTCGCTTTCATTTTTTGTGTATCATACCATCAAAAACAAAACTAATCCACTTCGTCCTCAGTGGCTCTGATAACGGAAGAAATGAAGACTCCTATGTTGACTTTACATACAACTACAAAAAACCTGCATTGCTCACAAGACATTGTTGTCACAACAGCTGCTCGAGCACAGAGAAAATTGCAGACAATTGGCTGAGAGGGGAAATATGCTAATACGGGACAGTCCGTCAGTAGGCGTGGGCGGGGCTTGAGCAATATGACATCATACTGCTCAGAAAATCAAAACGGTTAATAATTGAGATGGTTTTTTGGGGACTAAAAAAACGGAGTGAATGAATTTTTATCATTGTAGGGTGGTTGTGTCCACACACTGCTAAGACACATTTATATGCAAGCACCTTGTAAAAGTTAATTTTCCATCTGATGTCCACTTTAAAGACACCTTAGTGTTTGAACATGTCAGCAGAAACTGCAATAACAATAACTTAAAGGGATAATTCCTTTGAAAAGTATCAGAATTTTAACTAGAAAACTAGGGCTAGTTTAGTCAACTTAAAATTTTAAGTTACTTAATGTTAATTTAAGTGACAACTGGAATATTTTAGTTTACTAAACTAAAAATTTTAAGGCAGCAGGGTAGCAAATTATTTTAAGTTGAAACAACTATTTTTTTTACAGTGTAGGCAGCTGACTTGCTGCCTTATCAGGCAATGACTTTGCAGGCAGCGTTTTTGCACGGAGGCATCTCATGAAACTGATTTTGGACAGGCTTTTGAGGCAGCGTAACAGTTTAATGATCTACAACATGTGACGGCTTGCATACCTGCCTGTTGTGTTGGTTTTGTTTATTTGTCTGGTTCAATGAGGTGGGCCTGCAGACCAAGTGAGGTTGGAGAACACCAGGGTCCGGAGTCTTTTCTTGGTTATGAAAGTTTTCTACTTGTCCCCTGTTGGTGTGGTGTATGGGGATTTAAGTCCCGCTTCCCTCGTTTTTGTCATAATCTTTGAGCCAGTTTATGACAAACAAAATAGAACGAGTTTTGGTGATAACAAAACTCTAATATTAATTAGTATAAAGGCCGTTTCACACTAAGTGCGATGCGAAAAAGTGAGGCGAATCGCCAACGGACAACGATTAATCACCTTCTGCTTATTCACCCCCGCACGCTAGGTGGTGCCAACCAACAATGCATTTTCCCACAGATATGTATCTCGTATATGTATTTAACATTGTCCGCTGCTCAATATATAGCATTAAATTAAGATAAATAAAGTTTAGTTCTATACCAGAAACACAAACCATCTATAATGCTTACAAGAATACATCTTAAAATATAAATAGATGTACAATTAGCATCAAGCTATATTTCAAAAATGTATGTGATTATTAATTTTTTTTTTCCATCATCAAGTTCTTGTAATAACGTCCGATTAAAATATGAAGTGGATTTTTTTTTTTTTTTTTTTAAAAGGCAGACATGTACTCTTTGTATGTTTAATAATGCTACACTGCGTATCATTTGTCATCAACATCCTTTATTGTTATAAAAATACCATGGCTGCATAAAACAAATATATCATCATAATGATATGTCTATTTGCTTTCATGTTTAATGTATAGAAAAAATGTTTTTCTCATTTTACTAGTAATACTAATGATAACAAGAGCTCAGCATCCACTCTCTTCTCTCTCGAAATACTCTTCTTCTGTGTGTTTACACACAAAAAAAAATCCTCACTTTTTTGCACCGCGAATGATCGCGTCTGGTGTGAATAGCCACATAGGGATCTATTGTTTTGATTCAAAAGCGTCATTGTGCCAAATTTTCGCATTCAGTGTGAAAAGGCCTTAACACTGATTTCTCACTAGAAATAATATCAAAAGTGCAAAAAGTTAGTCAGAAGTATGCATTTACACACAAAACGACCACCGAACGCAACTTTCAGATGCCATTGTAATTTTTTTTTTTTTTTAGCTCAACTGCCATGGAATGAAACGCACAGGATTGTGGGATATCAAAGGCAGTGAAGGATACATCTATGCTGCCTTCAAAATTCAATCAGAGGAAGGTACCTCCGGAGACAGAAAGTGAAGCAGAATTTGGATTCGAATGTATCTTGATGCCTTCCTGCCTTGGAATGCTGCCTCCGAAGGCAGCATTCGGACGCAGCCTAGAATTTTTTGGGTCAACTATCCCTTTAATGAAATAGAATGTGCAGTTGTCATGGCAAATGATGCGTCATGTGGATCCATCAACTATAAAAACACAAATGGCATTTATGGCTGAGGTGACTGACTCAAAAATAAACTGGCAGCAGAACTGAATACGTGAGCAAAAATAGCAGATTTCAAGTCGCAAGTTCAAGTGGGGGTCCTGTGCCGGCCAAGAAACTGCTATTGAGATAAATGTGAATGTAAATGGTCACTCTCTCCAGGTATCATATCATATATTTCCTTGGTTTTGCCCCCAGGCATATGCTGTTGGACTGCAGTAATGTTAAAGTACGGTGCCTAATTAGTGAAGGAAATAAAGGAATCTGATTGATTAGGACTATGTTGATTAAAAGAATAAACAGCCATAGGCTTGGAGTGACACTAAAATTCCATCTGCCGCTTGTGTGTAGTCCATGTGTGTCCGTGTAATTTTCTAACTGTCTGAGCTTTTTGCCTGTGGGGAGGAAATAAAAAAAAAACCTCCCAAGAGCAGGTGGAGTGTGAAATTCCCAGTAATTCAATTTCTAATGTGAGGGATACCTTTCTTCTGGAGTATCTGTCTTTTCCTTTATTGGCCCATGGACCCTAATCCAAATCATTGGTTTGTGCAGTTTTAGCCTTTTTCTAAAATATAGAATAAAATATAACAGTTGCTCTCAAACAGATGTCTAGAGCTCTCAAATATTGAGTGTTTTAGAAAATCTGTCTTGGTCATGTGACCAGGAAAAGATCAAAGGGCTCTGACTACCGTGACTTGAAATTGTAACATACTCCAGTGGTTTGGTCAGAGAGCACAGTGAGAACTTCAGATACTCATAATCCTGTCTTGGTTTGACTCTCATCCCCTCTTTATCACCTACCGTCATGATTTAAGACATCGACCGCTGAGGTACAGTACGGACTCGTCCTTTCACGCTCCGTAGGGTGACTTAACAAGGTCATTTAGCGCTGAAAAGTCTATTTAAATGTAAAACACAACACATAATGGAAATGCATGGGCTGCTTGCATTGCTTTTGTATTCATGAGGATTGCTATATATTGTCTCTGGAAATAACAGCACCTGGTGATTGGGCGTTAACAACAATAAATGTTGCTGATTAGTTCTCTAAATTACAAGTAATCAGTGTCGCCACACGAAGGACTTTTTGAATTAGCTGAATCAATACAGAGCATAAGAAGCTTGTTGGGGGATATCAATAACTCTATAGGATGGAAAATGAAAAAAAAGAAAGAAAGAAAGATAGTGAATTGTCATTTTTAATATTCTTTGTCCTTTGAAGTAATAAGCAGTAATGTAACGGGATTTAAACGTGTGTTCAGACTGGCAGTACATTTGTAATCGAGCAATGATGTGACAATGATTTTTCAGAGGCGGTGAATACGTCTGTCTTTTTATAAGTGCTCTTATCTTTTTGAAAGTCAGGAAGATTAAATTGGAGACGCTGTACCCTCGCTATTGTTGTGTCCCTGTTGACTCTCTTCATACTTCAAGTACATACTGCAAAAATGAGCTCATGAATGTGTTTCTTCAACTACAAACATATTTTAGGTCCCAGTCGTTGATTTTTATTAAAGGCGAACAGCTTTAACAGATTTTTGTTATATGAAGGCCACATAAAAATAGAAACTTTTTACAGTGTCTTTGTCCCAGTCCAAGGCTTTAAATTCTAATATATGACAACCCCATCGTAAAATATTCATATTTAAGCTAGTGCTGTCAAAATTAGCGTGTTAATGCAGGCAATTCATTTTTCCAGTTTAATGGCGTTAAAAATATTTAATGCAGGGACAGGGCTAGGGTTGGCCACCCCACTCACAACTGCTGCTTTTTTCTTTTTTTTTCGTGACAAGAAGTGTATTTATTTAGTCGCAGAACGTCTTTACGACCACATCAAACCGGAAGACCCCTACTTCAGCGCCAGGTGCTAGTCACTGCGGTCAGATGCGATGTTGTCAGGCCATATGCCAGTAAAAACCAATTTATCTGTCCTGTCAGCCACAGTTTTACTGTGCTCATGGCACATGCTCTTCTACTTCACGCAGAAATGCGGCGGCGCACGCTGTAGCCTGTATCATTTTATATTAAAGCGCGAATGAAACTACAAGCATGCGTGTCACATCCGTGTCAAGTTCAGCAGTGGCAGCTCTTAAAGTAATAGCAGCCAAATAAGCTAATAACCCAGCTGCTGTGATATCTATTAATCAAAGAAAAAGAGGAAATGAATAACTTTTGTAGCTTTAATGATTCATCTATATTTAATGCGCGATCCGTTACATTTAATAAAGTGAAGATATTACAGATAAAATGCATTAAGAGTGTCACAAAAAACGAAAGTGGCCTATACTTGGTGGCCTATACTTGTTGCAGAGGTTTTTTTTCTGTTGTTAATCTGTTAATTATTTAAGATAAATATATTTTGTGTAGGCAATTATTTTAAATCCTTTTATAATTTCTCTTTTTCTCCGTTCACCTTGGTTCACCTTGGTTTCCAAATGAAATACAAAACTTGCTCTCATCTGAAAAGAGGACTTTGGACCACTGGGCAACAGTCCATTTTTTCTTCTCTTTAGCCCAGGTAAGACACCTCTGACGTTGTCTATGGTTCAGGAGGGGCTTAACAAGAGCAAAACGACAACTATAGCCAAATTCCTTGACACGTCTGTGTGTTATGGCTCCTGACGCCTTGACCCCAGCCTCAGTCCATTCCTTGTGAAGTTCATCCAAATTTTTGAATCTGTTTTGCTTGACAAGCCTCTCAAGGCTGCAGTTCTCTCGGTTGGTTGTGCATCTTTTTCTTCCACACTTTTTCCTTCCACTTGACTTTCTGTTAACATGTTTGGATACAGCACTCTGTGAACAGCCAGCTTCTTTGGCAATGAATGTTTGTGGCTTACTCTCCTTGTGAAGGATGTCAATGATTGTCTTCTGGACAACTGTCAGATCAGCAGTCTTCCCCATGATTGTGTAGCCTAGTGAACCAAACTGAGAGACCATTTTGAAGGCTCAGGAAATCTTTGCAGGTGTTTTCAGTTGATTAGCTGATTGGCATGTCACAATATTCTAATTTGTTGTGAATTGGTGGGTTTTTGTTAAATGTGAGCCAAAATCTTCACAATCAAAAGAACCAAAGACTTACTTCAGTCTGTGTGCACTGAATTTATTTAATACAGGACTTTTACAATTTGAGTTGAATTACTGAAATAAATTTCTATTATAAATTTCTAGACATTCTAATGTATTGAGATGCACCTGTAAATCTAACGCCCTAAAAGAATAAAAAAACTCTGTTTGTCAGCCAGGAAAATAATCTAAACGAACAAAATGCTGTCATTATACAATTCTCCGAAAATCTCTATGCTGCATGCAAATTCAGGCCAACTCAAATCTTGCGTACACAAGCTCAGACCTGACGTAAGACTTGATTGTAGCCACCACTCACATCCATATTGATAAATTCCAAGTTTTGCGTAGAAACAACCGTACGCCCAATTTTCTGTCATACGTTCGTTTCAGAAATGAGGCTCAATGTGTAGAAATGGCACAGTTGTTACAAATAACAGTTACTAGTTGTGGCATCATTTCCACCACAACCAGCAAATTTGTTTCTTTTCTTTTGCAGCTTTGAAAAGTTTTTCGAAGAGAAATCAGTGTCAGGAAAGAGCATAAAACAAAGGAAGTAATTAAGACTATTTTAGTATTTGTCATTTCCAACCAAGCTGTAGTTTTCAAATCATGTTAGTTTATGTAAATCTATTTTAAATTATGTGTATTTAGGGTACATAAATTAACAATAGCAAGAGTCATTGTATTACAAATATGTCATTTCCACCAAAGAATGTTGTCAACACAGTCTATAATTTGAGATTCGGTTGCAAAGACGTTTTTCAAAAAAAAAAAAATACAATTCAGAAAAAAAATAAATGTAGTAGTAATTAAACTAATTAACTTAACTGGTGAGAGTGCGTTTAAGGCTGTTTATTTTCTGAAAGTCCACAAGGTCAAAAGCACCCATGTAAGAATAGTTTGTACAAATTATTGCATATAAATGTTAGTATCTCTGATTGAAGAGATGTGCGTGTGTGTGTGTACATAAAGTGACACATTGTTTCTCTCAGGGTCAGAAGTGAGTTCAGTTGTCATACAGAATTTCTACACTGTCATTTAACACACTAAATAAGACCTTCAGAGAGCCAATCAAGAGAGCATTATCTGCTCTTAAAACTGCCTTTGACTGACCATCTTTGCAACTGTATTTAAACACTGAGTGATCTTATCTTTCGCAAGTCTGCAGAGACACAGCTAGCTGGTTAAATTATTGCACACTACTGTTTGAAAGAAACCATAAAGCAAACACTGTTATCTGCCAAGGCTGTCAAGGACTGCTGCAGACCACCCCTTGAGAGACAGGCTGAGGCCTCAGTCACGGAGAGACATTGGTGTGATCCCACCGATAAGAGGAAGTCATTTTGTAACTACTCAGTGTTTTTGACAATCACCAAATAGCAAAGTAAGGTAAGGTCATCCGAGGGTTACAGAAGCAGCCAAACTATTAAATAGTCAAAGCAGCCAGTGTCAAGATAACATCGTTAGTCATTATCCCTCGTCCTATTACATTCACTTGTTATTCTTACCTAATGGATTCATTCAAGTAGGAGAAATCTCTGCAAGTTTCCCCAAATGGACATTTGTGAATCCACATATACACAATCTGCAATTAAAATCACACTTCTGGCAAGGAAATATGTCAGGATTTGAACAATTATTTGAAACCATGTTAAATATGCAAATGGTGTTTCACACTTTATGGGATTTAGTTTGATGTTGATTGAATCTATTGATCAAAGTGTATGCTGTATCTAATCCAATCCATAATTTAATGCTTTGTTTTTCCAAAAATTGAGATACGTATACCCTCAGGGCAGCTTTACTCAAAGAATTACTTTCGATATCACAACCCAGTCACCATCTTAAATAATTTTCCAAAAAACTGCTGACTGGTTGAAGAATACAATTTCTCAGTTCATTACATCCCTTGCTCAGATGCCTTACTTATTAACTCAAGTAACCTACCCCTATATACTTTTAGATAAAAAAGAGCAAAAGCAGTCACTGGGGCAGTACACTTTCAAAAGTTACTAATAACTACTATTTAGGTACTAATTTGTACATTTGAGCTACTAATATGTAGCTTTAAGACACCCTTTAAGGATTAATAAGGTACAAAGGTGTAACGATTCCAGCCCAGTAACAGCTTTTGTACCTTTTTTTCCTGAGAGTGTACAGTGATACATAAATGAGAATGTCCACATTCAAGTATTTCCATTAAATTAGCCTATACTTGTCTTTTTACAGCCTATTTAGTTCATGAACTACTTACAGTCGTGTAACCTAAATCTCTCACTGCAATCGGATGAGCCCAATTTACAAATGAATCAATTCAGTGCGATTCGTGAACAGTTTTAACGGGTAAGTCAACTTGAAAGTATGTTTTGCTAGCAAATATGTGTCTTAGCTTCTTCTGTTCAAAATAATGAGAAATTAATGGTTTAATAAAATGTTTAGTGTAAAATTCAGAACTTATACTTAAAGGGGTCATCGGATGCCCATTTTCCATCAGTTGATATAATTCTTTAGGGTCTTAATGAAAAGTCCATAATATACTTTGGTTAGAAATTCTCAATGGTAGTGTAAAACAACACCCTTTTTACCTTATCAAAATGAGCTCTGCAGAAATCATCCTGTTCTGGTCAAGGTTGCTTTAAATGCAAATGAGCTCTGCTCACCTCGCCCCTCTCTGCTCTCTGTGGAGTGACAAGCCTGTTTACTTTAGCCGCATTTAGCGCATTTAACTGCGAAACTTGCTAACTAGCACATGATTAGGAAAGGTGATTGCAGAGATTCATAAAAAAAAACCTTATACTCACTTTTGCTGTAGGTGAAGCTGGGTCATGAATGATTTGCGCGAACATAGACGTCTTTATGTAGATCGGGAGGTACATTCCCTTCACAAACAAACTTAACCCACTGCATCTTCAGCGGCTCAGATGTCGGGACCGCCTGACGCCACACCGACAGGCATCTGAGAACGGCTCGATTTGAAAAAGGGGAGATTATTATTACAGATTAATTAAAAACCACTGCATGGGTTTTTATCATTATAGGGTAGATGTGTACATACACTGCCAACA
>JAHKKF010514895.1:0-22033 GCA_019740295.1 Labeo calbasu
ATTTAGGCCCAGATTATGCAGAGCTGTAATAGCTGCTAATGGTGGATATTTTGATGAATCGAAAATGTAAGTTTTTTTCTATGTATAAACTGTTTATGTAATAAAATATGTTTTCATAGTTTGTGTTGTCCCATATCAGTGCAAAATTATCACAAATTAAAAAGGATTCATGCCAATATTGTCCAAACCCCACTTTTCTAGGGCGTTTCCAAACTTTTGGAGGGCAGTGTTCCTCGCAAAGTCTGACTTTTTTCTCATATTGTGAGATATTATATTATAAAGACTCAACTTGCAGTTGTTATAAAGTCAGAATTGTGAGATATAAACTTGCAATTTTGAGAAAAATTTTAAATTGTGAGTTTATATCTCACAATTCTGACTTTATAACTTGCAATTGTCAGAATTGTACGATAAAAAGTCGGTTACCTTTTTTTATTTTTTAAAATTGTAATAATAATTTATGCTTCTAATTAGTGTGTGATACTGTAGTTACTATGTTTTAGTGTATTTTCAATTAAATAAAAGACTTTTTCTTCCAAAAACATAAAAAAATCGGACCCAAACATTCAAATGGTGGTGTGCATAGTATTCCAAGGTCTTCCAAACAAAAACATAGTAAACTTTGGTACTGTTTGCATTAAATTACACTGTTTTTATTTTGTATGATTGAAGGTAGTCATTTAACCTTACAGACTGGAGTGTTTACTGAAAAACAGGTTGGTTGTTTGCATAGTGTAATGGCTGCACAGTGAATGTCAAATCGGATGCTCTGGAGCCTTTGTCCCCATGAGTGTCCTTTCTTAAGTGCATTCTAGTGAAGAGAGAGCGGAGGATTGCAAACATCAGACGTCTGATTTGTTTAGTGATTCAGTAATCAGTTGCTGGATTTTAAGGGCCTTCAGTAGATCTACTCTATTGCACTACTCTCTCCCTGCTTTAACCTTTATTTTAGTCCAAAATGCTATGAAACTTTTTTTGGCATAGTGTGGCTGTTGTTAGCATGACTGTCTGAAGATTTGTGAGTTCCCTGTGACCTTAATTTGTAGATTCTGCTTGGTGCACTCGCGATTTCATTTTCACATGTGCACCTTGTTAATCAGCTCTCACCCATCTAATATCTGACCTACCAAAGCGAATCATCCCTGTACTCGATCTCTGAGCTCTTCTAATCAATTTCACCAGTTCGATCTTTGTCTTATTAGCATTAAAGGTCATTCGTTGCGGCTTGTCGCACGAGTCGTGTGGCTTTCATGTGGTTGTCCTGGACTGTGGCCAGCCCACTAAAACTTGTGTCTTTGGTTATGTGCCATGTTTTTTCTATCTCCTACTGTTTTCTCCTCCCATTTTCACCTTGACAGCTGTGCTTCTGCCTGATGGCTCAATATCAGGCTGGCCTGCTGTGATGTCTCGGTCAGTTTCATCAAAACGATCATCAGATTTCACACTGACCTAGCACTTTTTCAGATCACAGTAGAGGCTCTTATTTTATTTGCTCAGTGTATCTTCATGCAGCTCTTGAATTTTAATCCTGAGCAGTAGTTTGTACTGGATCCCTAAGGAGTCACGGCTCTTAAAAGCAAAACATATAACAATCCTTTTGTAAGCACAAAAGTACTAGTTCTGCTTTTATAACATTTTTATTCATGAGCCTGAATGAGAAGGTTTAGTGTCTCTTTAGCTTTTTTACCCTGAAATCCCTATTGTGTTATTATTAGTAATCGGGCCCTATGATTTCCGCAATGCGGAAAACACGGAGGGAATCGCAGAATCCTGTCATAAAAACGGAGTTTACAGTTTAATGCGGAATGTCACAGAATTTGTCAAAGTCTGGATGTAGGTCATTACACTTAGATCAAATCACGATATTGTAAATATTAATCCGCAAAACTACTATTTTTATATGAATTCTGTGCGTCTCTGTTAAGGAATAACGCAGATGGTTTTGTTTACTACCCGTATGGAAGCGTGTGTGACGCTTGTGGTTATATTAGCGTCTACCGTCTCACTAAATGAGGACGACTCCAGAACTCAGGGTTGCCAGGTTTTTACAACAAAACCCGCCCAATTTCCACTTAAAACTAGCCAAAAACTAGCCCAATCACATTTCGAGGGGGGTCCCCCGTTAAAAGTAAAGTACACATTTTTTTTTGTTGGGTTTCCCCTGGTAAATTCGTATTTCAGGGGCTAAATATGACATTAAAAAAAACCCAGCGGAAAACCGCAGACTTGGCAACAGTGCCAGAACTGCTCTGAGAGTCACTTCATGAGCATTTATGGTTTCATTTGAGTAAAACTATTGTCATATGATGTACAGACAGAAATTCGAAGAGATTCACGGCAACCCGTCAAAATAAAAGTTCAAAACGTGAAGACATTGTGGCAGGAATACATTACTATTGTCCAGCAGAATGTACATAATACTGCTAATACTAAAATCATTAAAACCTTATTTTTAAGGAATAATCATATATTTCTTCAATGTTTTAATTGTAATAGTAAATCCCCTTTATTTGCCTTTTTTTTTTTTTTTTTTTTAATTAATTAAAAGATAAGTGAAATCAATGCTTTATGCCTTCATTTTATAACCATAAAAATTCAACTGCACAACACAGAATTTCTGAGAAAAATAAATATTTCACAAGGCTATTGCAGGAATAAATGAAACTTGTTTTTATGCATTCAAATAATTAGACATGCTAGAACACAGAATTTGGTAACAATAAAACAGAAGGTGGGCAAAAATAAAACATTCCATAAGGCCCTAAATATGTACTTTTTGTTAAACTTTTAAGAAACTGATCTTAAAAGTTTCATGATGTTAATTAATTAGACATGCTTTTTGATTAATACAATTTAATTTAACCATTAAAAAATGAGTCAAGAAAAATTTTAATGGAAAAAACAGAATTCAGAAAAAATAAATTGGAATTTGAGAAAATAAAGCAGATTTCATAGGGCCCTATGTAAACAGTATACGCAGTACAACTGTTCAAAAGGTGAAGGGTCAGTAAGATTTATTTAAAAATAAATAATGAATATAATAAAATCTTAGTATGTTTTTTTTTTTTTTTTCATCAATTAGCCTTCTGACTTCTGAATGCTTTGTTAGAAGGGGCGTGTCTGCTGTTAACGCCCACTGCTATGATTGGTTAACATCTTTGGATATGAAATTACATGTGGATATTAGCATTACATGTGGAACTGCTTAGAAAACTTTAAAGGAATAGTTCACCCAAAAATTAAAATTCTGTCATTAGTTACTCACCCTCATGTCGTTCCAAACCCGTAAGACCTTTGTTCATATTCAGAACACAAATGAAGATATTTTTGATCCTGTATAGACAGCAAAGCAACTGACACGTTCAAGGCCCAGAAAGGAAGTAAGGCCATAAATTCATATTCAGGATCCAAACTAGACATTTAGATCATTTTTCAAGCTAGACAGTGGCATATAAGATGACCGCTCAGAAATATGTCCAATTATCAAAGTAAAATACTGTGCTAACGCAGGTTCTCTTAAATACATTTAGCCCAGGCTCCACATGCCACACATTTAGATTTTATTTATGGCTGTGTGAGCTGTTGCAGAAAGTCATTTACCCAGCTCACATCTTGTCCAGACAGGTGGGAAATTTATTTCCTGTCATTTATCAAATGAGATTAATTTGTTGACATCCGTCTAACGCAGCCCATGCTTTGCTTCGTGCACCTTTGGGGAATCTGGCACCCTTACGAGGATGACTGTGTCAATTATTTATTATTGCCTTTATGAAAGAAGGTAAATAAAATACACACAATGTAAATAATGTATAATTGCTAAATATATATTTTTAATCATCCATCTGCTTGTCTGAAGGCTTTAGTCTCACAAAATTTAACCTATTTTAAATCCTTGGTCAATTTAGTACACCCAGGCCACAGTTTCCAAGAATTCAATCAGATCTCTTCAAAGCCTCTGTAAATATCTGCAGCATCGTGCCAGCCCTGTTATGTGACATATTTGTGACTGCCTGCAGAGACAGATGCGGTCTGTGATAGGATTGTTTTGATGTCACATATGATGTCCCCCTAACAAACGTAACTAAAAAAATTCTACCTTTTACTAGGGTAGGTCTACATGCTGTAATCATGCTATAATAATAATAATAATAATAATAAGCATGTAATCTTATGAATTCATGATGCCTGGGAAAACTTTTGAAGTACATTTGTCTAGTACATTGAACATCTTAATTGTGCATGCTCATTTCTGATATTTTTACATTTTGATGACCTTCAGCCTTAGTTATTTTTTTAAGTTTAATGTATTTTTTTGTAGCAAATCTCAAAATAAATTTCGATTTTTCATACCGTATCTTATAGGGATGTCACAATACTCAATATAATATCGAACCGTTCGGTACAACATCCACGGTTCAATACACGTTTGTGAATTGCGTTTTTTCGGTTTTGCATTTAAATAATTTAAATGCGTGTATAAACGCCTCCCCGTTTATATTTGAAAAGCAACACTTGCAGAGCATCTTCCCTTCTAATGAAATGCAGTGACAAGCCTTTCTAAACTTGTTGTCCAACAAAAGAGAACGTTACAACTTATTTTTACTTCACAGCATCAATCAAGTGTTTTAAATAATTTCCTTTTGTGATCTGATGTGGCTTCTTATCATAGAATGAGGCAGACAAAATATTCTATACTGTATGTCGATTAGCAATGGCTTACAAATATACTTAGTCATTATGAAAATACCCGAGATGGCTTGAAGAACACAGATAAACCATATATTATTGCAGACGAGTGTTTGTTGTCCTTACATTTCGTCATTTAAAACGTTTAACGTTACATCTCGTTTTTATTCAGTTACAGCAAGATGCCTTTATCCATATTAGAGATTTCCTGGCTGGAACGTCATCAGTGTTATCTCTTTGACGCATATGTGGATTTTCTCCACGAGGGCGTCCACTATGAATGAAACCCATCCTATTTTGTGTAAAAATCGGAAAAATAATACCTCTCTCAAAAAAATATTAAGCAGACATATAATAATCCAGTGTACAGAGGTTTACAGGAGTATTTTGTTGTTAATTAGATTAAAAAAAAAAAAAAAAACACTGATGTGGCAAGCTATCAGAACCGAACCGAAAACCGTGGTTAAAAGCCGAGGTACATATTGAACCGTGGACTAACTGTATTGTTGCATCCCTAGTATCTTACAATGTTCTGAAGCCTAAATTTACTTTTAGCATTTCGTTTTAGTTGTTTATTTAGTTATTTATTTTTAGTTAATTTAGTTTTACAGAATAATATAATAATAATAATAATAATAATAATAATAATAATAATAATGATAACAATTTATTTGTATAGCACTTTTCATACATAAAATGCAGCTCAAAGTGCTTCACAAACATAAAAAATAATAATAATAATAATAATAATAATTTAAATAAAAATAGAATAGTCTAATGTTATTGGTTGTTCGTCATAATTTGAAAATTATTATTGCACTCTAAAAAATGCTGAGTTGAATACATCCCAGCGCTGGGGGAAATATGGACGAACTCAGCGATTAGGTTGTTTTGACCCAGTGGATGAGGTAAATGTTTAAACCAACCTTCTGGGTAGTTTTATTAAACTCAACTATTGAGTGATTAAGCAATTAAAAAATGTTTATTATTTAATTACTATTTATTCAGCTTTTTAATAAATGTTCATTTATTGAACGTGTTAATAAATGTTAATTTACAGCCTATTTTAGGTTCATTTTAAACAAGAAATATAGTCATTTTTAAGCAATAGTTGAGTTAAATAATACTAGCTAGAAGGCTGGGTTAAACATTTAACCAATCGCTGGGTTTGTCCAAATTTCACCCAGCACTGGGTTGTTTTTAAAGGAGTAGTTCACTTCCAAAACAAAAATTTACAGATAATTTACTCCCCTTATCATCCAAGATGTTCATGTCTTTCTTTCTTCATTCATGAAGAAATTGTGTTTTTTGAGGAAAACATTTCGGGAATTATCTCCATATAGTGGATTCAATGGTGCTCCTGAGTTTGAACATCCAAAATGCAGTTTCAAAGGGCTCTAAACGGGTCTTATCTAGCGAAACGATTGGTTATTTTCTAAAAAAATTTACAGTTTGTATACTTTTAAACCTCAAACGCTTGTCTTGTCTAGGTCTGCATGAACTCTGTTTTTTCCGGTTCAGTACAGTTAGGTTATGTCGAAAAACTCCCATCTCATTTTCTCCTCCAACTTCACAATTGTCCTACATCACTGTGGAAGTACCGACCCAGTGTTTACAAAGTGAACATGCAAAGAAGGTAAAACAGCCTTTACAAAAAAAGGTAAAACAGAGATGTATGGCAGGGGCACAATAGAAGTCCATTATATGGAGAGGAATCCTAAAATGTTTTCGTCAAAAAGCATAATTTCTTTTCGACTGAAGAAAGAAAGACATGAACATCTTGGATGACAAGAGGGTGAGTACATTATCTGTACATTTTTGTCCTGGAAGTGAACTACTCATTTAACCCAGCTTTTTTTAGAGTGTAGTTTCGGTACATCCCTAATTATAATGTACATTACAAATAGCAGTTCATTTCTGTGTGTTATTAAGATGGATTGTTTTTAGTTGTGAACTTTATACTGAAGTTCACTAAAAGCTCCAGCATGAAATTGCCTTTAAAGAGTAAGTGTGCGCATGGAAGGCATAAGATGCTTTTACTGATGATGCCAACAAATGGTAAGCTTTAAATCAATACAGTAAGTGGCTGTCTGTTCTAATAAGGCTAAATACTGTGGCTCTACAGAAATAATGCACACCTTTCAAAGCATTCTGGGAACTCTGAGAAGGATTTTGCCACAGCCTGCACTGTATATGAAAAGAAAGACAGTTTGACTGTGCATGTGTAAGAGATTTCTGAGGACACTTCTAGAAAAGGCAGACAAGTATCCTCATATACCCTTGTATGTATGCAAGTCCTTGCTTCTCTAGAAATGACGGCAAGCAAGTGGCTAAATGTATAAGGCAGAGTATGATGGATGCGATGCTGGGAGTGTGTGACAGTGTGCGTCAGCATGCAGGGTGTCCCTCAGCCCTTAGTGTATGAAAAGAGAGGGAGAGATGGAAGTCCTTTTTTGGCAGGGAGTCTAGTGAATTGGCTGCACTCTGCCACCACAAGAGCTTTAATAATGGAGTGTATGTGTTTCCCTATCACGTACGCAACTGCTTAGATGAGGGGTTTCCCTTAATTGAGTGAGTGATAGAAAAAGTTGAGAGTGGGAACATACAGCTTGTCTTCAGATTATTTTTTAGCAGTGACTTTTCTGAAACATTAGTGCACTAGAATTCCATTCTGACCCAGAATAAAATTAAGGAAAACATTCCAGTTTTTTTTCTTCATGAAGTGTACCTTAATTGGTTCCTAAATAGATAAGACCCTTATTCCTCGGCTGGGATCGTGTAGAGCCCTTTGAAGCTGCATTGAAACTGCAATTTAGACCTTCAACCCATTGGGCACCGTTGAAGTCCACTATATCGAGAAAAATCCTGGAATGGTTTCCTCAAAAACCTTAATTTCTCTTCGACTGAAGAAAGAAAGACATGAACATCTTAAATAACGTGAGGGTGAGTAAATTATCAGGAAATTTTTATTCTGGAAATGAACTTCTCCTTTTCCTTTATGAGCATTGTTGATCCTTACTCATAAGGATGCTGTATCTCCCTCTCCTACTTGGTCTGAATCTCCTTGTAATTCCCCTTCCAAATCACCAGGGTTCCAGCGTAAGGAATAATCTGTCTTAAACAGAATTACGCTGCTGTGGTGAAGATTAAAGCTAGCAAGAGTTGAACACAGCGGTGCACTGATGAGCTGGAATAATGTGGGAATTTTGTGGTCATAATTGGGTTATTTAATATTGGGATTTTGCCATGACAAACAATTACAAATCATTTACACAGAAATGCTTGATCTTTAGAAAACTAGTGAACTGTACCATGAATACATACTCAGATTTTGTTTAGTTACCAAGCACTGGTGCACTGCAAAAAACATATTCAGTATTAGTATTTTAGTCTTTTTTTTTTATAGTAAAAATGTCTTTTTAAAGCATAATTGTGTAACTTGATTTTTGAAGTTATTTAGTACATTTTTTGGAGAAATAAAACAAGAAAACAATACTTTTATTTTAAGCATAAAGTGTACAAAAATTCCAGTGTACTCAATAATTAATTTGGCCTTTTTTTGTCTTTTTTTTTTTTAAGTATTTATTTTTATTTATTTAATTTTTTTTCAGTGATACTTTGGTTCATTTTTACAGAAGGCAAAATGAAATGAAACAGATTGTTTTGTGTGTATTAATACTTTGGCTCCCCAGAATGTTGGATATTCCTGTTGATAAATGATTCACCAAAGTTTGAATGAAGAAGTTTGTTAAAGGGGTCATGAACTGCCTTTATTTTTTATTTTGTACTGCTCTCTGAGGTCCACTTTATAATGTTATCAAGACTAGAGGTTGACCGATATATCGGTTTTGCCGATTAATCGGCACCGATAGTTGATTGGCGGAACTATCGGTTATCGGCAAAAATCCATGCCGATATTTTTTTTTTCCGGGTTGGGTCCGTTACTGGAGCGGCTGAGAAGGTCGTCATTATACAGCAAAGTCCCTGCAGTCTTTGTTATATAGCACGAGAGCCGCCTCTAGTGGCGGAAGTCACTGACAGCACATGCAGTTTGTTTAGACACATGACACTGCGCGCTGTACAGAGTGGGACACTTCAAAGGCGGATTTAAAACATTCTAGATGCGGCGTTGCACTTTTGCTCGTTGTGTGACTAACATATTTTTATATTTTGATTAGATAACCACAAATGTTCTAGAATAGAAGCAGTTAAATTGTGAAAGTACACAATATCCATATGTATGCAATTTTAATACTGTGGCCTTTGTGTAGATATTTAAAGATGGCCATCTTTAGCTTGATTGTTGATGTAATTGTAACACTTTACAATATGAGTCCATTTGTAACATTGAGACTGATAAAAGCTGTAGAATCGAAGTATTGTTCCTTGTTAGAGTGTGTTCATTTCAACATTTACTGATGTATTTAAAAACTTTTAGTTGCTTTTGTTGACATTAATGAACAACGAACTAACTGTAATGATCAATATACAATTAATATTAAAATTTTAATTCATTTACAAAGTATGGTTCAGTAGTCTACGTTTTTTTTTTAAATAGTAGAGCACTGTTTATTTTCCATTCAGTATCCATTTTAAAAACTATTGGTTGATTTAATCAGTATCGGCCAGTGTGGTCCAACCTAGTTATCGGTATCGGTAAAATCCAATATCGGTCGACTTCTAATCAAGACATCATAATTTAGAAGTAATAGGCTAT
Organism: Labeo calbasu; assembly: GCA_019740295.1. NCBI lineage: Eukaryota > Metazoa > Chordata > Actinopteri > Cypriniformes > Cyprinidae > Labeo > Labeo calbasu. The sequence continues at coordinate 9,404 of JAHKKF010514895.1, forward strand.
TTTCTGTCCTGCTTTTAACACCCCTCAGCAGAACGCTCTGTTTGAATAGGTGTGGCAGATTGTAGACTCGAAAGTAAACGCCCACTTCTATGATTGGCTAAAAGCATACATTCATTCCTCTAGATGGACGCCCCTGTGATTTTAGGTTTAAAACACACAAATAACTCAGTACATATCAAACGACCTGTAATAACAGACAAAGCAATAGTGACCATGTAATGACAACAGTTACTCACACTTTTGTTGCGATCACTGTTGCATCCAATATATGCAGCACAGCATCATCTTTTAGTTTCAATCTTTTTGAAAATCCCACGTCGAATTGTGTTGTTCCAGTTAATGACGGTTTCCTGAGATAAAGAAACGAGTGTTGTGTCAGTGACGTTATGGGTAATTGTAAACGAATTTGTGGTAAAATCAAGTAAACAAAGGACCGGGTTCTTACTGACACGGTCTGGAACTTCATTAAAAAAGTTCATCCACTCTTTCCCAACGTTGGGATCAGAAGGAAGGCAAAGCAAAGACTGTTTTTTTCCACAAATTGGCACTGTAGAGCTTCCTGTTGGATTCAGAGCCATCTTTATCGGTTGGTTTCTGTGTAGACTTGTACGTTCGCCTCTCTGGTAAACACTGTGCGTGAATCGGTGGGCAGGGCTAAGCAGGCAGTGATGTTGATCTTCTTCTGCGGAGGCGGTGCTTAATCTACGTGTTACATCATACATAGGAACATTCCAAAAGCTGCCGATTTGGCAGACTGCCTTCATTATAAGCTGTTTTTAGACTAACGACAGTGTTTTGAGTTCTGAAACTTACAGGATGTTTTTATAGTACAATGACCTCCTGTATGTCAAAAGATCAAGGGAATTTTGGTTTCTCAGTTCATCACCCCTTTAAAATCCGTTGTGTGTCACGAACTGGACAGAACTTGACTTATGCAGAAAAGAGGGCGTAGTCCATCTGTCCACATCTGTGGATGCTCCTTACTGACCTCACTTCTTACTGTTGACTCATGGGCTGTTTATAGCTTCAAGGTGAAAAAGAGAGAGAGAGAGAGAGAGTGAGAGATGGATGGACAGACAAGAGTAGGAGTGCTTTTTGATGACCATCGATCTTTCAGCAGTGTTTGCTGACAGGCTTCGTGCCAGCTCTTCTTTTTATTTCACTTAGGTGTTTGCCGGTGTGTGTAAGAGATTATCAAATGTGTGGGGGCAAGATTTCTAGACATCTTCCCAGGATTAGACCCAATTACATCACCACATGTAGACATTTGTACAAGGAAGAAAATTATGAATATGAGTACATATAATCAGTACATAAAAATGCTTAAAAGTATTGTAATGTTTTGTATAGTTTACACAAAAAAGAAAATTACCCCATGATTTACTCACCATCAAGATATCCTAGGTATATGTGACTTTCTTCTTTCAGACAAATACAGTTTTTTGTAGGTATTGGTGTGTTACATGTGTCTACTAAATTTCGTACATGTATGTGAAACATAGCACGTGGGGCACTTTGTTTGAAATTTTATAGGTGGCGCTATCGAGCCGTTTTTCCACACCCACTTCTGAAACCCATATCAGATGTAAATTTTCCCCACTTTTGGCGTGTGTGCTGTTTCATGAGTTTTCGAGCATGTTTAGGCCCTCAAAAAAGCGATTTTGGAGAAGAAGAAACAATGGAGAAGAGCAATTCCAATAGGGTCCTTACACCACCGCTGCCCAGGCCCTAAATATCATTAAATTGCACAACTGGCCCGGTATCTTTTGGAAACGCATTGCGAACATTGTTCATTTTGACTTGTGGCGTACTGTTGGCTATCTAAAATAATCCAGATACACTTCTCCATAAACTTCCTTTAAGAATTAACAGAGATGAATAGGAAAGCCCCTCAAGGGTGTACAAGGTTGTGTGTGTGGGCTGAAATATCTTAGCAGGCCTTCTTATCCATATGTGACTGATTAACAGGGTATGTGGAGCGTGACTAGTGTTTCCAGCAGTATTATAGTGAAACAGTTCAATGAAAATTTAAATATAGATGATTATGCTTAGCTTGTCGGGGCTAAAAGTTGATTTTTGTTGACAATTTATCTGTGCAATTGATTCAGCAATGCTCTATCTGACTCCTAGCTCTCTTCATTGTATCTGTTGTTTTTTTGGGGGGTTTTTTCGCGGCTTTGTAGATACAAATTTGCACGGACAAATCTCAGTGAAATTGGAGACAGGAACCCTGAGAGGTGTTTTTTCATGAGTCAAATTTCTTTGGACGGCATAGTTATGCAATACACATGGGAAGATGGTGAATCAGGATTTTTGCTGTGGGTTTTACCTACAGTAGATTTTACATTTATACTAAGAAAAGCCCTGATGTGATGCGAGGAATAAAATCTATGTAGAAATGTGGTATGTGTGAGTCTCAGCTAATGCCTCGGTCTGCTGTTCTGAGTCTTCATTACTCCTTGCCGTCCCTACGGGAGCCCTCTCTGAAAATAAACATCAGCCCTTTTGTCTCTATGGCAACAGTTTTACACTTCACTGAATGCTCAACTAGAGTGGGTGAAAACTGAAGATGACATTGATTACAGTTGATAGTTTGGTGAGGAAGTTAATTTGGGTTAGTGAAGCAAGTCATATCTTGTTGATATGAAATCTTCACATTAATCTTGGCATAAGTGTATGAATCTGTTTGGTAATTCCAAGCCGAGTTTTTCAGCTCCGTGTTGGGATTACAATCAGACGCCATGATTGCAGTTTGGCTTTTGCCCTCTGCCTAAATTTGTGGATCGTGAGCAGAAGTGGAGGGCAATATGGCTGAACATTTGAGGTTTTTGTGTGTGTGTGTGTGTGTGTGTGTGTGTGTGTGTGTGTGTGTGTGTGTGTGTATCGCTACTTGTCTAAATATTATTTAATGCCCTTCATCCGGATTTGCTGCTGAGATTGCGGAGGAGATTTGCACCCCTAAGCTTTCACTTCTTAATATGTGCTAGTAGTTCTCCCGCTTTTTACGTAATGGAAGTTTGTTTTCATGTTGCTCTGGTATTTCATTGATGAAATGCACTGACCTTTTGGAATAAGGGAAGCTGTTTTATGACTTTACAACTGGACTTTGCTCATTAATGTACAGCTTTTTATAAGCATGCTTTATTTGAAGACATGGGTATTTGTACTTTTAAAAACTCATTTGTCACACCAAAGGTCAAATTAAAAGTACTGAAAGCAAAATGGTGTTTGATCATAAGGAAAAAACGTTAACGGAATGGAAAATGTATATACTTAGATACACTTCCCTTCCAAAGTTTGAGGTCAGTATTTTTTTTATTTTTTTTTTTAAAGAAATAAACGCTGTAATTGAGCAAGAACACATTTAAAGGGGAAATTGTTTGCAAAATTCACTTTTACGTGGTGTTTGCATATAAATGTGTCTTAGCAGTGTGTGAACATAAGAGTCTTCATTTTCTGCTGACATCAGGGCTACTGAGGATGCAGTGGATTGGCTTTGTTTTTGATAGTGACGCCCCACCAAATACACAGAAAAAAAACTACGGAAGAGGGCCGGGGTGAGCAGTAGCTCATTATCATTTAAAGAGACATTCACCAAAACTGGTCGCTGTTTTTGACATGGTAAAAAGGGTGTTGTTTTCCACAAATATTGAGAAATTTTAACCAAAGTATGTTGCAGACATTTCATGGACACCTTAAAGAATCATACCGACTTGTGGAAAATGGCATCCGATCTTTCCTTTAAATGATCACAGGTGACAGTAAAGACATTTAAAAGATTTCTATTTGAAATGCTGTTATTTTCAGCTTCTGTTTATCAAACGATCCTAATAAAAATATGAAACCATTTTCAACATTGATAATAATGTTTCTTGAGCACCAGATCAGCATGTTAGAATGATTTATTTAGGACTATGTGACACTGAAGAAATTAATAAATAAAGTGTGTAGCAGCTACTCCATCTTTACCTATCGCCACTGAGAGGCTAAAACAGGAATTCAATGCATTTGCAACCCAACAACAATAAAATATCAATGAGGCATTCAGTGCCCTCTTTGCTCCGCCATGTATTTTACACTGCGTTAGAACAGTATGTGTGCCATGACAGCGGATGGCTTGTCGGACATAGCAACAATAACGAAAGGGAGCAGGTCTTTGCGAAGGGTCAACTATGAGTACATTTTCAGTCGTCTTTGCAGGCCTGTAATATAAAGAGTGTACAAAGTGACAAATCTTTAGCAACAGTGTAAAAGTGAATAGCACATAACAAGCACAATACTGGTATAAACATAGATATCTGTTGGTACAATATGTGTCACATGACTAAACACGTGTCATTGTTTTGAAAGCCTCTGTTTTTACAGTCCACACTACAACGTGAAAACAGTGATTTCAAATGTATGCACTTTGGAGATCTGTTTCAAAAGGCTCCAAAGCTTGACAAAACCGCTGTCTCAAGTGTGGACATTTCAAACAAAACAGTATTAGTGTGGACAAGGCCTTAAACAGATACTTCACCCAAAAATGAAAATCAGCATTTTTTTACTCGCGCTCCAGGCATCCTAAGTGTATATGACTTCCTTCTTTCAGATAAATCCAATCGGAGCTTTGTTAAAAATTATCCTGCCACTTCCAAGCTTTAGAATGGGCAGGTTATTCATCAGTCCAAAACAAGTCCAATAAAGTGCATCCATCCATAATAAAAAGTGCCTCACACGGCTCTGGGGGGTGAATAAAGGCCTCTTGTAGTGAATTCAATGCTTTTTTTGTAAGAAAAATATCCATATTTAAAACATAATAATCACTTTAATCTAGCTTGCACCAACTGGTCGAACACAGAAGCTTTCCAGGTGGATGACGTAGGACGTCGGTGTTGCGCATGCGACATGTAGAAGCGACGATCGCGAATGCACCGTTGAGAGAGGTAAACACAGCACCGGTCACGAATAAGAAGTTCAAAACGAGGATCTGTAAAGAAAAATGTCTGAGGATTTCGATACAAACCAAGAGGAGACTAGCTTTGCTAAAGTAAGGAAACTTTGCTTCCTTTGCTTCTGTAAACAAACATTGGTTTGTGTTAGAGTCACCAGCGCATGCGTGACGCCAACATCCTGCGTCATCCTCCCGGAGCTGCTTCCGTGTACAACCAGTTGGCGCTAGCTAGATTAAAGTGATTCTTACATTTTAAATATGGATGTTTTTCCTACAAAATGCGTCGATTTGCCACAGGAGGCCTTTATTCAGCCCCTGGAGCTGTGTGAGGCACTTTATTGGACTTGTTTTGGGCTGATGAAGAGAAACAGCCTGCCCATGATATTCTAAAGCTTGGAAGTGCCAGGATAATTTTTGAATATAGCTCAGACTGGATTAGTCTGAAAGAAGGAAGTCATATACACCTAGGATGCATGGGGGGTGAGTAAATAATGGGCTAATTTTCATTTTTGGGTGAAATATCCCTTACTAAATGTTTTTAAACCCATAAGCTGCATGTCATCATATCACATCTGACTTGTTCGATGGAGGTCTCTAGGTGTCACTCTGCTGAACGTATTACAGTTGCAACAGCCTGTTCGGTGCCGTCCCAATGACAGGAAGGTCAGAATGACTGTGACAGTAGACAGATGAGGCTAGTGGAAGTGGGTTAAGCCACGTCAGCATATCACTCCACTTTACAACATATCTCTACAGGCACCTCATTCGTACCACATTTTTGTAGCATCTAGGTCAGTTTTTGAAAATTTGATCATACATCATATTTCTGTTGATTTCTGGATAGACGTTGAAAAAGATCATAAAGTGGAGCTTCGTTTGCTTAGTCACTTATTAGCTGTCTGTGCAGACAACTTGCACGATCATTCCTCTCTCAGTCCTTGTAAGCGATGTTTTAAATACACTGTGTACGTTTGCTTACAGCTCGGCCTTCAGAATATTAATCGCAGACCAGAATCATGCAACATTTATACATTTGCTAGCTAGCAAACTGTAGCCTTTCATCCAAACATCCCTGTTCCCAAGGCAACTAAAAAGAGCAGATTTAATTGTAGAGACATTTCCTTTAGCGCTCAGCTTTTATTACTGTTTACTGAGTGTGTGTGTGTGTGTAACTAAAGGCTGTTGTGGGCTGATACCCAATCTCAGGTCTTCCAGGTTAATTAAAAATATAACGGTGGCTAAATTTACGCTTGATTACAAGTGAGGAAATTATTAGAACTCTGCTAAGCACGCCGTAAAGCGTGTTTTATTAACAGATGTTTAATACAAGGCCTCTGTACTGACTTGGTGAGATTTGTCTGACAATGATAGACTTTATTAGAGTAGATTACATTCAACTGAAACAGTGTACATATTGATTTTTATTTACAATAAATAAGTGTTGGTCATGATGTGAGTGTTTTTTTTTTTCTTCTTTTTGTAGTGCAGACAGACACAGAGATGGATGAGCTACAAGACGTTCAGCTGACTGAGATCAAGCCTCTGCTGACCTACAAGGTGAGATAAACCTTCAGAAACATCCCACAAACTAGCATGCCTGCGTACATAAACACAATCTATAGCTACACCTCACTACAACCTAACTATAGCCATTGCTTTTTAGTGATATTTTGGTTTGGCAAACACCTATTTTGTCTTATAAATCCCGTTTTTATATACCAAGTCAAAAGTTTGATACACACGAGATATTTAGTTTAATTCAACAGAATTTGCAGTCAGACCTTGAGCTGTTGTTGATGTATATGCACATGAATGTATAAGGAGCAGGATCTAACACGATAAAAAGCCTATAGACACCGCAGAGCTCATCGCTAGTTACACAGCGTAAACCATAGTGATCACAAGTCTCACCTTGTGTTCGAGATCTCTGTGTTTTCCTCTATCTGAAGCAAAGTTCCTCTCTACCCTGTGTCTGTCTTTACTTCGTCAAACTGAATAATTTATGTGGGAGTTACTGTAGCAAGAGAAAACGAATGGAGATGGATGGGGAGGAATATTAGTGAAATGGTTTTAAGAGAAAGAAAAAGTGGAAGAACCAAACTGAAAGGACAGGAATAGAAAACGAAAGCACGGGTGGGGTTGAGATGCAAATAAGAATTCTGCGCAATTAAAAATAAATTTCTGTCTTCTCCAGAATAATTATTATTCTTCCTGCAGCCCCTGTTGGCAGGAATTTGCATCACGGCATCCGCAGGGTTTGTCAGTTTAAATCTTGCCGTCCGTCTTTGCCACACAACATCCGTTATCAGAAACACTAAAAATAGAAATGTAAATGTCATACACCCATTAACGTTGAGCAATGCTGCCAGTATAATTCACAAGGCGAGGGGCAAACGTTTTATGGGTGCCTTCATCTCCCTGAATGGGATGAACCATAGAGCAGGGTTTTTCAGACTGGGAAAAATTTATTTTATTTAATTTTTTCCTTCTGGTTTAAAGGCTCCATCTAACAAAACAAACCGTGGGTAGAAAAAGATGGTGTCAACTTAAAAGAGAAATCCACTTCCAAAACAATAATGTCTTTCTGTCTTCAGTCGTAAAGAAATTATGGTTTTTGAGGAAAGCATTTCATGATTTTTCTTCATATAATGTAATTTAAATGCAGCTTCAAAGGGCTCTAAACGATCCCAGCCGAAGAAGAAGGGTCTTATCTAGCGAAACGATCTGTCATTTTTTTTGGAAAAAAACATTTGTATACTTTTTAAGCACAAAAGCTCGTGTAGCACAGGTTCTGGGATGCGCATTCACGTACTATTGAATCATGTCGAAAGGTCACGCCGAACGTAGGTGTAACTACAGACCCAGTGTTTACAAAGAGAACGCACAAAGACTAAGAAAATGCAAGTAAGTCAAACGCTGTTTACAAACAAAAAGGTACAACAATGTCGGACGATTCTTAAGTTGTAGGAAAAAATAAGATGGAGTTTTTCGCCACCTTTTTGAGCCGGAGTACACAGACGATGAACTTAGATGTGATTCGTAGTAGTGATGGGAAGTTCGGATCATTTTACCGACTCGGACCTTTGAGTCTCGTTCAGCAAAATGAACGAATCTTTTTTTCCGAGTCATTTCATTCTTTTCGTTCATTTTAGCTAAATATAATTAAAATGTTACTTCCCTAACACATCTACTGCTTACACAAACGTTGATCACACTACAAACAAGACAAAACTATAATGCTATAAGGAACAGAAAAGATTGTTTTCCTGGGTCTTTAGTCTATGATTAGCTCACCTCACCTCTTATCTGACAAGTTTTCGGGTTTGAGTTGTTTTATTTTGTATGCGATTGATCGCGATTAATAATTATCTCTAATTTTGAGATAATATTTGGTGACATTGTAATTAATATGGTTAACTAAAACTAAGAATAAAACTAAAACCATAAATAACAATTTCTTAAACATTAACTGAAATGAAATAAAACAAACTTATTTCATTTTTGGCAAGCCAACATTTCTCTTTTTAATTCAGGTTAATTTGATGTACTAATATAACTGAAACTGAAATAAAAATGGTTAAAAACGATGTAGACATATATATTTAAATAAAACTACTAAAATGACAAAAACGCACAAAATTACTACAAAAAAAATTCATTACAATTCCAGGTTGGTAATTCAATGTTCAATGTTTATCATGTACACTGCCATTCAAAAATTTGGGATCAGTTATATATAAAAAAAAAAAATAAATAATAATAATAATAATAATAATATTGTGTAATGATATTGCAGTTTAAAATTAAGGATTTTTTAAAAAATATATTTTATGAATTTTCAGCATCTTTACGTCAGTTTTAGTGTGATGATTTTTCAGAGATCATTTTAATGTTGATTTATTATCAATGTTGGAAACTGTTGTGTTGATCAATAAATACATATAAATACATATTTTTTAAAAAATTTAAAGTTTTATTAATTTATTAGTGTTAAATTGATCAAAAGTAATAGTAAAGACATATATTTTAACATTGCTATTCTATTTTGAATAAATGCAGTAATTTTTTTTTTTTTTTTTTTATTCATCAAAGAATCCTTAAAAAGGTATCACAGTTTCCAAAAAAATATTAAGCAGCGCAACAGTTTCCAACATTAATAATAAATCAGCATAATAAAATGATTTCTGAAGCATCATGTGACTCTGATGACTGAAGTAATGACGCTGAAAATTCAGAATTGCATCCTAATAAATTACATTTTAAAGTGTATTAAAATAGAAAACAGTTATTTAATGTTGTAATAATATTTCACAATATTACACCTTTTTCTGTATTTTGCTCAAATAAACAGCCTTGGTGAGCATAAGTAAGCATCAATAACTTTTTTTTTTAAAAAGCTATAAAAATCTTACTGATCGCAAACTTTTAAACAGCAGCGTATATGCTATTTCAAAACCTTTGTTTGTTTATTTTCTTAAAATAACACAACAGTTCGTAATGACCGATTGTCAAGCTCCATAAAACACCAAAAATGCACCATAAAAGTATTATAAAAATTGTCCATGCTCCTAATGCAAGAACTCCAAATTTTCCCTTTCTGCTTTCCACTAAAAAAATGACATGACAACAAATTAATTATGACAGTATTTAAATTTTTTGGGTGAAACATTTTAAATGATTGAACTGGAGAGACTTAACTCACTGACCTCTGACTCCACCTAGTGGCGTCAACCTAAAGAGCAGCAGAAGCTGGACAGAGAATAATTGATATGATCAAAATTTAATATTGTTAGACATTTTCTGTAAGTCGTTTGGTATAGAATAATCAAATGTTATCTCTTTCTCCTACAGAACTCTCAGAACTTCCAAGACTTTGACTGTCAGGTAAGATAAGACTTCATTTACAAATTTCTTTGATGGATGAGATAAAATGAGTTATTCTTAGATGCTCATTAAAGGTTTGTGTGTGCTAAAACAGTATTTTAGGTTGCTGACCCTTCATAATTTAATACCAAACGTATTATTTTGGGAAAAACGTAATATTTTGATGTTATAATAATCCTCAAAATGAGAATCTGTGATGTGACGGTACTATGTGTTCTGGCTTTATCTCTCTAGGACTGTAAATCCGTTCCAACAACCATAAACTGGTTTGGTTTAGTTGAAATAAATCCATTTTTAAAAAAAGATGATCACAATGTTGTTCTAATTTTAGAACGTACTTTAGACTTAATGCATCTTCCTGTAAAACGTATCAGGTTATCCACACTGTTCATTATTCACTGTTGAGTAATGGAAAATATGATAGTGGGTGACTTATTGAAATAATATAGATACATCATTTATGAGTTAATATCTGATGTATCTCTTTAGCAATGAGAAAAGCATTCTTGGTGAATCACATCCTCCTCTTTCAGTGCGGGGGTCTCAGATGAGCTAAATATAGCGCCTGCAGCTGGTGACGTGAGCATGCTGAGACACGGCATGACCTGCTCTACATTATATAGTGACTTCAGTATTCCTTACTCAGCAAGCCTGTCTATAGAGGAGCTCACACACTTTAAGTGTTAGTCCAACGATGGGCTGACACCAGGCCAGCCAATGCAATCTCACACAAGCACTGAGTGCTACAGAACACGTACATGTGCGTGAGGTGGCTCAGGTTTAAAGTGTGACTGCTCTCTGCTGGGGAAGAGAGGTAATGCAGTCTATCTCTCTCACCATCCATCCAAAATGTAATGCAAAAAGCCAGTTGATAAAAATGAAATGGTCTATTGTCATTTTAATGTCATAAATGGTTTGCAAGTACTTAGAGTTTTAAAGGGATAGTTCACCCAAAAATGCAAATTATTCCATGACTTACTCACCCTCAAGCCATCCTAGGTGTATATGACTTTCTTCTTTCAGACGAATGCAGTCTGAGTTATATTAAAAAAAATGTTGTGGCTCTTCCAAGCTTTATAGTGGCAGTGAATGGGTGTTGAGATTTTGAAGCCAAAAAAAGTGCGTCCATCGATCATAAAAAGTTCTCCACATGTCTCCAGGGGTTAATAAAAAATGATGAAATTATGCGTTTATGTAAAAAATAGCTTTCTCTAACTGTCATGCGCTCGTTCACAAGAGAGTGGCATTTTAGCAGAAGATGTAGGACGTAGGCAAATCTTAAGCTCCGGTGAGAACATGCTAGTCCTGCGAGAATCAAATTTTGTTTACAGCAAAAGAAAACCAGTCTCGGCTTATATTGAAAATCCTCCAATATTTTTATTTACAAATCCGCATTTTGTACTTCTAATTCATGTCTGGTGTTTTGTTTTGCTCTCTCCTCTGTGCTTCCGCATTAATCACTTTTCACCAGAGCTTATGTTTCGACTACATACTACGTTATCCGCTGGAACAACACACTCATTTCATGACCAATTTTTGGGTTTCAAAATCTCAACCACAATTCACTGTCATTATAAAGCTTGGAAGAGCCAGGATATTTTTTAGTACAACTCTGATTGCATTTGTCTGAGAGAATAAAGTCATATACACCTAGGATGACTTGAAGGTAAATAAATCAGGGGGTAATTGTCATATTTGGGTGATCTATCCCTTTAAGGTGAAATTATAAGGCAGATTGAGCATTTTATGGAAAATGCTTATGTTTCCCAATTCTGTCTGATATGGTTGATTGAACAAATTAGAAAGGAGACAAATTTGCATTTCATAATTATTATTATTATTATTATTATTATTTCATTTGTATTACAGCTACACTACCCGTCAAAGTTTTTTGAACAGTAAGATGTTTAATATTTTTTTTAAAGAAGTCTCTTCTGCTCACCAAGCCTGCATTTATTTGATACAAAGTACAGCAAAAACAGTAAAAGTCTGAAATATTTTTACTATTTAAAATAACTGTTTTCCATTTAAATATATATTAAAATATAATTTATTCCTGTGATCAAATCTAAATTTTCACCATCATTACTCCAGTCTTTAGTGTCATGATCCTTCAAAAAATAATTCTAATATGCTGTTGCTGTTTAAGAAACAATTCTTCTTCTTCTTCTTCTTCTTCTTCTTCTTCTTATTATTATTATTATTATTATTATTATTATTATTATTATTATTATTATTATTATCAATATTTAAAAAAGTTGAGTACTTTTTTTTTTTTTCAGGATTTTTTGATAAATAGAAAGAGCCAAAGATCAGCATTTTCTGAAATTAAAAAACTCAAAAGCTTGGAGTCAGTATAGTTTTTTGGGGGGAAAGAAATTATAGAAATTAATACTTTTATTTAGCAAGGATGCTTTAAATTGATTAAAAGTGATGATAAAGACATTTATAATGATTATAAACATTTATAAAAGATTTCTATTTTAGATAAATGCTGTTCCTCTGAACTTTCTATTCTTCAAAGAAACCTGAAAAAATTCTACTCAACTATTTTCAGAATAATAATAATAATAATAATAATAATAATAATACATGTTTTTGAGCAGCATATCAGAATATTATAATGATTTCTAAAGGATCATGTGACTGGAGTAATGATGCTACATTTTAAAATATATTCCAATAGAAAACAATTATTTTAAATAGTAAAAGAATTTCAAAAGTGTACTGTTTTTTTTGTTGTTGTTGTTTGTTGTTTTTGGTTTTTTTTTTTTTTTTTTTTTTTTTTTTTTTTTTCCCCAAGCTTAGACAGT
>JAHKKF010514896.1:0-25709 GCA_019740295.1 Labeo calbasu
ACCGGCCCCTGTAAAAAGAAGCGTCTTTCGGATGAGGCATTAAACTGGCCTCCTGACCTTCTGTGATCATTAATTCCCCACCTTAATTATGAATTTACCCACATTTATTGACATGGTAGCGCATTCTGATGGCCGTGTTGAGCCTGTCAGGATGTGCTACCCCTCTATTAGAGCAGATTTATGGAAACACAAAAACCAGGTTCAGCTGTTCCATGCAGTAGCCGGAGTCTGGTTCCTCGGTGGTCACTAATTCCCCACCTTAAATATGAATTTGACCTCATTTATTGACATGGTAGCACAATCTGATGCCTGCATTGAACCTGTCAGGATGCGCTACTCCTCTATTAGAGCACATTTATAGAAATGCAAAACCTAGGTTTAGCAGTTCAGTGTGGTAGCCGGAGTTTGGTTATTCATTAAAGATAAGCAGGCCTGAGCCTGGTCAGTGCATGGATGGTGAAGGTGAAGGTCTACTTTGCTGCTGGAGGTAGTTTTAATCCAGCCAGCAGGTGGTGATCATTCCCTGACATTTGTTGTATGGGTCCATGAGTCCTAGTATAACAAAAAGGAGCCACTTTTTGATTAAGCCACAACCCGGCCCCTGTAAAAAGAAGCGTCTTTTGGATGAGGCATTAAACTGGCCTCCTGACCTTCTGTGGTCATTAATTCCCCACCTTAATTATGAATTTGACCTCATTAATTGAGGTGGTAGCGCATTCTGATGGCTGTTTTGAGCCTGTCAGGATGCAGATCCCCTCTATTAGAGCAGCTTAAAGGGGACGTTCACTTCCAGAACAAAAAATTACAAATAATTTACTCACCCCCTCATCATCCAAGATGTTCACGTCTTTCTTGTTTCAGTCATAAAGAAATTACGTTTTTTGAGGAAAACATTTCAGGAATTATCTCCATATAGTGGACTTCATTGGTGCCCCAGAATTTGAACCAAAATGCAGTTTAAATGCAGCTTCAATGGGCTCTAACCTATCCCAGCCGAGGAAGAAAGGGCTTATGTAGCAAGCGAAAAATTAAAAACTTGTATACTTCTTAACTTAAAACGCTTGTCTTGGTCTAACTCTGCTGAAGTGTGTGTATTCCTGTTTATGACAGTTAGGGTATGTCGAATAACTCCCATCTCATCTTCTCCCTCAACTATAAAATCATCCTACATCACTGTTTTATATATATATATATAATTATTTTTTTTTAATTGTAAGCGTTTATGTCCCAGGGAAGGAAAGGTGTTTACCTCAAACGCAACGCAAGTCAACTGCAAAAGGATACATGAAAAAAAGTAAATGGTTTGTACAGTATAAATATTTACATTTATATTTTAGAAAAGGGGTTCCTTGCAATGTCATTATGTTTGGGGACCTCGAACAGCTTAAAATCCACTACATCACACACAAAATGAAGCAGAATTACACATCAGCGAGTCCTGTAATAACCACTGTTTATTATTCAAATGTTACGATTGAATTTACAGGCAAATGGGTAACAAGCAGAGGTGTGTCAGTCAGGTCCTTTGGGTATGTTTGTGAATGCCTTTTGATTAAAACAGAAGGAAGGGAGTCTTTAAAAACCATTACACTCTCTAGAACCAAAGGACCACATAAAGACTGTGCAGCAAACACATACTCTAACTGCAGAACAACAGATCACAAATACTTGATACTTTATAAATTAAAAATACTGTTTTATACATAATCGTGTACGTGTTGCACTTATGTCCACAGTGGAAGAGAGGGGAGTTCTACATCTAATCTAACGCTTTGTAGTGACACTTTCCAATCCGAGTTAAATCTGAAGAACTGCTCAATTTAGCAAACCTGTAACTGAAGGAACTACGAATGCAGTAACAGAAAGAAACAAACAGTGAAATGTACTAAACCATCATTTGGACTTCAAAAGGTCTCTTCCACGTCCACATTCAGAGGATTACGTCCAAACGTTTAGGCACTAAAATAAGATGGTTAACTAGCAACATGTGATTAAGCTTACCATCTCGAGTAAAGCAAATCATTCCGATAAATATGAAATATTAGAGACGTATGTGGATGCTTGGGGGTGTGCAAGTTAAAGGGTCAAGACATTACGCATCACCATCCGCTGAAAATTAACCACAAATAAAATAAATGATAGAGCTATGATGCAACACTGAGCCATGTATACAGGCAAGCGCATTATACCACAGAACATATTATATATATATATATATATATATATAATTATATATATTATGCAGAAGTTTTGGCTGATTTTTTTTTTTTTTTTTCTCATGAATGAACCGATGANTAAAATAAATGATAGAGCTATGATGCAACACTGAGCCATGTATACAGGCAAGCGCATTATACCACAGAACATATTATATATATATATATATATATATAATTATATATATTATGCAGAAGTTTTGGCTGATTTTTTTTTTTTTTTTTCTCATGAATGAACCGATGAGGTGGCTGGTTGGGTCTTGGGTTTAAAAATCAGCCATTCCTGAATCATTTAAGCATATTTACACAAATAACAGTTCCTCAACTCTATATTATAATAATAAAAAAAAAAGAAAAAGAAAAAACATTCACACAAAAATATAACATTTGAAATAATTATTAGCACCAGTGTATCAGATAAAAGTCTTGCTACGCCAATGTACAAAGTTGCATAGTGTTGAGTTTTGCTCATGTTAATGTGTTTTGCAGGACACCTGTAATAAGCAGCAACGTCTGGAAAATCAATGCAAACACAAAACTGAAATATCTGGCAACCGTGAAATGTATGAAGTCAGCTGAGCCATGCAGGGACTGAACTATTTATATACACACAAACTGAAATACTGTATTTACGTGTTCGACTCACTCTCGGTACCACGAGGGGCGAAAGTAGACGCGTGTTACGAACAAATTAAGATTCCTTCACTGTTAGCTTTGAGCGGATAGAGTTACCGATGATGATATACACTAGCTTAAGTAGCAAACTTCCTCAAACAAACGTCTGATTAGGTCGTAATTCTGATTGGATTTGAGGTTTGAGAGGAAGAGCTGGAGGTGGTGCAGTCATGTGGGTTCAACTCGAGAGGCGCAAGGCCTCAAACAGCTCGCGCACACACAAATACGCACAAACACACACACACACACACACACACAAACACGGCCATTACTTGGAGTTCTCTTCACGTAGCATTTCTGCATATCAAAAAATTAAAAGCTGCTTTTGTCTTCTGTTTGTAAAACGTGATTTCGAAGAAACGTGTAGAAATACACAAACGATAACCTAATAAAAGGAAGTAAAATGTAGTAAAAGAACTGGAAAACAAAACAAAGCCCGTTTTGGTTGAGGGTGGTGTCGGCGGAGGTCCGCGCGTTGAAGAACACAGGGAGTGTAAGGCAGACGTAGCGCTGTGGCGTGGAGAAGGTTAAGGCCGCTCTAGAGAAGGAGTGTTGAAGCAGCCTTCTGGCAGAGTGTTCTTGATGTCATTCAGGTTCTTGATGTCCGCTCGGATCTCGCTAATCTGGCGGTCGTAGTCGTTGATCATGTCCTCCTGGCTCTTGGCGATGTCGTTCAGCTCTTTCAGCTTCCTGTCCAGCTCACTTCCCGCCATCTTGTCCTTGGCCTCTTTTAGGGCGTTATCGATCTGATTCAGCTTGCTCAGATCCACCTTATCGATGTTGCCTGAAAGAGGATAACGCGGTGTTATATTCAAATGCGTGCTAGGAAGTCATTACGGTTCACAGAACTGCAAATTCTTGCACTGAATAACAAGGAAAATAAATTATTATCTATGTGGTATTATTTATTATCAAATATTATCAACGGTGGCTTAATTCAGCTAAAAATACTCAAGTTATCTTTTCTTTGGATTTCCCTCAGCCTGTTAGTTTACCAGTGTTATTTTTGTTATATTATATTATATATATTACATTATATTATAAATATTTTAAATTGCCTTTTATTGTAATATTATTATTTTATATATTTGTTATATTATTTTAATATATAAAATTTTGGTTTAGTAAATTAATACGCATTATTTCAGAACAAGTTTTAGTCATTTTAGTATCCATTTCATTTCATTTAGTTGCCAAAGCAACGTATATAATTTTTGGTTAATTTTTAATTTAGTATTATATTTAATTTCAGCTTTATTTAAGCAATGTGTATCATTTTTAGTTCAGTTATTCATTTAATATTAATATTTTATTTCGGCCTATAATTTTCAGTTTAGTAAGTTTTTCATTTAATATCAATATTTAAATTAAGTTTAATTTAGGCAACATATAGAATTTAGGCAACATAATTTTCAGTTAAGGTTTTCTTTTAATATTAATATTTAATTTCAGCTTCATTTAGGCAACATAATTTTCAGTTAATTTTTTCAATTTAATATTAATATTTAATTTCAGCTTTACTGAGACAACATACATACTTTTCAGTTAAGTTTTTCCATTTAATATTAATATTTAAATTTAGCTTTATTTAGGCATCATATATAATTTTCAGTTAATTTTTTCCACTTACTATGAACACTTAGATTCAGCTTTATTTAGGCATCATATATAATTTTCAGTTAAGTTTTTCCATTTACTATGAATATTTAAATTCAGCTTTATTTAGGCATCATATATAATTTTCAGTTAAGTTTTTCTTTTAATATTAATAGTTAATTACATCTTTATTTAAGCAAAACATAAAATTTTCAGTTCAGTTTTTCATTTAATATTAATATTTACTTTCAGCTTTATTGAGGCAACGTATACTTTTCATGTAAGTTTTTCATTTAATATCAATATTTAGATTAAGTTTTATTTAGGCAACATATAGAATTTAGGCAACATAATTTTCAGTTAAGGTTTTCTTTTAATATTAATATTTAATTTCAGCTTTACTGAGACAACATACATACTTTTTAGTTAAGTTTTTCCATTTAATATTAATATTTAAATTTAGCTTTATTTAGGCATCATATATAATTTTCAGTTAATTTTTTCCACTTACTATGAACACTTAGATTCAGCTTTATTTAGGCATCATATATAATTTTCAGTTAAGTTTTTCCATTTACTATGAATATTTAAATTCAGCTTTATTTAGGCATCATATATAATTTTCAGTTAAGTTTTTCTTTTAATATTAATATTTAATTACATCTTTATTTAAGCAAAACATAAAATTTTCAGTTCAGTTTTTCATTTAATATTAATATTTACTTTCAGCTTTATTTAGGCAACATATAACTTTCTGTTAATTTTTTCCATTTAATATTAATTATTAATTTCAGCTTTATTTAGCCAACAAATACGTTGAAAGTAAGTTTTTCATTTAATATATAAAGCTCTTGATAAACATATTTTCAATTGGTTATTGTTTCTGTCACAAAAATGTAGATTATTAATTAGCAACTAGAGAGTCTTACCGAGCTGGTTTAATAATTCATTGATTGTGTTCAGCACTGTCCTGACAGCATTTTTGGCTTTTCTTGCATTGCCTTCAGCTTCTTTAGCATTATCAGATGCCTGTAAAGGAGAGCAAAGTCAATACAAAGCCTACAATATTTTTTAAATAAAGTTTTTCACACATACAGTGAAGGCCATAACCCACCATGGCCGCCATCATCATGTCCGCGTCCGCCTCAGCTTTCTTCTTCTCGAGGTCTTTCTCAGCAGCTGTGAGCTGGTCCATCATGTTGTTCACCTCTCCATCCAGTTTCATGGTGTCTTCAAAAGCCTTTTCTGCATCAACCTTTGTCTTTGCCGAACCCTGATTTTAAAAAAAAGCAAATCGAATAAAGCAAAGCACTGTTTGATAAGGAAATGGCCAACTCACACCGTTTTCAAGGTTGTGAAACTGTACCTTCTGCACATCATTAGCAATTTTCTCAGCTTCCTCTGCCTTTGCCTTAGCTTCTTTAGCATCAGCAGCTGCATTGCCTAAAGCCGCCTCGGCCCGTCGGGTCTTCTCATTGGCTTCATTGATTGTCGCGTTGATTTCTGGGATTCGCCTCATGGCATCCTCAGCAGCAGTTTTGTTGTCATTCACTCTCTTGTCAAAATCTAAAAGTGCATCAAAAGTTTTAATAAATAAATACATTTATAAAAACATACACTACCAGTCAAAAGTTTTTGAACAGTAAGATTTTTAAAGTGTGTAAAACGTTTTTTTTTATTTATAATGCTAAAATTATATTTAAAAAAAAAGAAAATAAAGAAAGAAAAAAATTAAATGTTTTTAGAGATGTAAGACCAGAGAGAATAAAGACCAAAATATCTAAAGATCTTAATAAATAAATATATAAATAATATTGCACTACCAGTCAAAAGTTTTTGAACAGTAAGAGGCTCACCAAGACTGCATTTATTTGATCCAAAGTACAGCAAAAACAGTAAATTTTGAAATGTTTTTACTATTTAAAATAACTGTTTTCTATTAAATATATATTTTAAAATGTAATTTATTCCTCTGATTTCAAAGCTGAATTTTTAGCATCATTCTTCCAGTCACATGATCCTTAAGAAATCCTTCTAATATTCTGATTTCCTGCTCAAAAACATTAATTACTATTATTATTATTATTATTATTATGTTGAAAACAGCTGAGCAGAATTTGTTCAGGTTTCTTTGATGAATAGAAAGTTCAGAAGAACAGCCTTCATCTAAAATTTTATCTTAATCTTAATCTTTGTAACATAAAAAAAAAAAAAAGATACTGTCTCCAAGCTTTTGAATGGTATAGTGTACAATGTTACAAAAGCTTTTTATTTTAAATAAATGCTAATCGTTGGATCTTTCTATTCAACAAAGAATCGTGAAAAAAAATTTAATCAACTTACTGAGTTACGTAAACTTAAATATTAATAAAAATAATAATAATAATAATAATAATAATAATAATAATAATTATAAAAAAAATAATAATAAAAAATGCAGTTTTTTGAACAGCAAATCAGCATATTAGAATGATTTCTGAAGAATGACACTAAAGACAGGAGTAATGATGCTGAAAATTTGAAAAATGGTTTGATCACAGAAATAAATTACATTTTAAAGTGTATTCAAATAGAAAGTTATTTTAAATAAAATTATTTCACATTTTTACTGTATTTGCTGTACTTTGGATCAAATGCAGAATGCAGGCTTGGTGCGCAGATTAGACTTCTTTAAAAAACATTAAAAATCTTACTGTTCAAAAACTTTTGACTGGTAGTGCAATATTATTTATTTAGATCTTTAGACATTTTGGTCTTTATCCTCTCTCTCTCTCAAAAAAAATACATATATTTTTTTTTTATTTTCTTTCTTTTTTTTTTTTTTTTTTAATTTTAGCATTACAAATAAAAGACATTATACACAGTGATCCAAAACCCCTCACCTCTGAGGTTGTTCAGTATATCCTGGGCCTCTTGGAAGGTCGATTTTCCTTTTTTTGCTGCCTCCTCAGCCAAAGCCTTTGCTGCGTCTGCTCTTGCCAACAACTGATCAGCCGTCTGAAGATGACAGCGGCGGAAAAAGAGTTGAAAAACACAAACATTCAGAAGGTGAAATTCTGCACTTAGAAGAAACGTATTGTGTTTATCATGAATATGACTACTTACAAGAATGAAAAGCAATACTGTGAGGGAACAAATACGCAATATATTTCACATTTAGTCTAAGAATAAAGCAATTCATAAAATGTCAACCTTTATCAAAGACCTCAAAAAGAAACTCACACTGTAAGCAGGTTTCATAAGAACAATGTCTGAGTTCATGGTCCAGCTCTTTCATTAAGAACATGACATTTAACTCAATCAGATTAGGATGAGACTATGGACTATGACCAGCGCTATCACTTGTCTCTCATCAGTATCATTTAAGTGGCTGCTGGGCCTCATGGCATGTGCTTGACTCTTACATATTAACCATTTGAAAGAGCTGCTACACTGAACAGCAGCTAAATATTCTCATTGTTTCTTCAAAATATTTGACTGAAATTTGAAAACTACTTTCATAGAGCCAAAACAAGTACATTAAAAGTCAAAAAGCATATGTACCTGTTGCTCTGTCTTTCCTTTTTCCAATAGTTTGCGGACCTCTGTCTCTTTGCCCCTCAGGTCCTCTCTCAAGTCATTGTACTCCTTCTCAGTCTTGTCTATCAGTTTATCCAAATCCGATGCCTCCTTCTTAATCTTATTGGCCTCGTCCTGAGGGAATTCAGAAATTTAGAAATTCAGGAGATTTGATTACGGATGCATCCAAGTTGATTGTCTAAATTCAGCAAGAACTATAAAACGTTCTGAAATCAGCACCTCTAATGTTTTGGTGTCGATTGAGGGCAAGCTGCTCAGGTTAGCGTAGATCTTCAGAGCTTTGTTTCCTGCCTCCTCTGCTTCAGCATGTACTTTAGCAGCCTGTTTCTCCAGGGTCTTGGATAGATCCTTTGCTTCAACATATCTAAGCAAATATGAAATGCATTTTAGTTTCCACATTTGAAATACTTTCTTAAAGGGAACCCTGGGTATTAAGACTTGTATGGCTTAATATAACGGAAATTCTATCTCTTACTGAAAAATATAGTAGAAAATGTACGTTATTTAAAAAATACACATGGTTTTATATACACTTTGGACTATTAGGGGTGCCATTATAATGTGAAATGGTGAAATGGCACTATCTGTTGCTATTTTTACCACAACACAACTCAGATTACACAACTTGGAAAGAAAAATACTAACACAATGAGCACAGCTACTGAAAGAGCTTACAGGTGGCGATGGATATAAGAGTAACCTTAAACAAAACGCCGTACCATCGATTTTGCCCACAAGGAGTCTAAACGCCCCAGGATATTGAGTGAAATCCACACTGAGAAACTCCTTCAGCGTCATGACCAGCGTCAGCATGTTTACATCCTGCCAGGATGGCATCTAGCGTTTCTCATCTCTGCCATAAGCTCTTTCAGTAGCTGTGGTTTACTAAAAGCCTAAAAGGCATCAGGGCTAAAGTGGAAAGAACAAAGACGCGGGTCTTTAGGAAATTTTATTCGTCCACAGGCATCTTCCCTTTCTTTGTTCCTCCTCTTATCGCTAGAAAAAGCAGTGCAGACTTACATCGCTTCTCTTGTTGCCCTTTGGCTAAAAATTGCAACCAAAAGCCGGCATCGTATCAGTATTTTATTTTCCAAATTGCGAATTCAGAGTTATGCTGTGGTAAAAATAGCAAAAGGTAATGCCAGTAGCTTATCGACTGCATCCATTTCACGTCATCGAATTAATGGCGGCCCCATAGTCCAAAATATGTATAAAATGATGTGAATTTTTTTAAATAACATAACCTTGGGTTTTCTACTACATACAAGGTTTCTGCAGGTTTTATGAGGGTAAATATAAGACTCTTTAAAGACCTTTTTAAGACCAACTACAGAAAAAAGGGAAAACAATACAGCAATGTGTTCTGTAAGTATGGTTCGAGTTTTACTTTCACTTTCAAATTAGCAGCAATTCAGTGTCTAGCAATTGTTTGTTTTTAGTTAATTTGAGTTATCCCTCTTTTCCTCACTTTCCTTCAGTAAAAGCGCCATACACATTTTACTTTCACTTTCAAATTAGCAGCAATTCGACGTCAAGCAGTTGTTTGTTTTTAGTTTGAGTTTTCCCTCTTTTCTTTACTTTTCTTTTTCAGTTTTATGAGCTTGTAATAGAGTTGTTTGCATTTTACTTTCACTTTTAAATTAGCGGCATTAATGTAACATAACGAACTTTTATTAACAAAACAAATAATAATACACCATGTAATATGCCTAATATAAAATAATAACTCACATAAAGTTTAAATAGGTTAAGTTAAGCAAAACTAAAAATCAGTAAAACTATGTAACCAAATAAATAAGAAACGTAGAACGTTTATAAGCAAAACGAATAAGAAAGCTTGTAAGCACGGCATACACCTTAATGTAATATATATATACAAAAATTACACCGTTTAAATAAATAAAAATCAGCAAACACTGTGGAACCAAATCAATATGAAACTTCCACTATCATCTCATATCATAAATGGCAGAAGTCAACAGGCTTTTCAAATCTAAAACATTTTTTTAAACAGGCACTTTTGCATTTAGTTTTGAAACTCTTCCGCCATAGTCTTGTCTTTCTCACCTCTTTTCTTATCAGTCAGCTCGACTCACTCTCTTCACATGATAAATGAAATTTGATCTGTGATGCGACTGTCATTTAGTTCACTGCATTGAGCAGCCGTGTTCAGTTCTGCCTGTTCTCTAACTAAACTAAATGATTTTTATTACTATAAAAAAATAAAAAATAAAAAAATAATAAATAAAAACGACAAGTTCTTCTCTGGGTGACCGCCATCTATCGCGTATTGTTTAATGAATATTGAGCGACCTAAACCATGTAACAGAAATTACGCTTTTGCTTCACTTTAAAATGAAACACATGAGGAAACAATCCCACACAAAAATTAATGCCATTATCATATGAATTTAAGACTTGCTGCTCTGATTTAAGGCCTTAATTCACGGAAAAGCAATTTAAGACTTTTTAAGACCTGCAGAAACCCTGTACATATTTCAGTAATAGACATCATTTACTTTATATTAAGCCATACTAGTCTTAATACCCTAGGTTCCCCTTTAAAATCAGATGACAGAATCTTGAAAAGATTAAAAAGGCACATAAAATGTGATGTCCAAGACATACTTCCTGTTGAGCTCATCAATATCGCTGCTTGTCTTGTTCTCGCCATCGAGCGCCTTCTTCAGCATATTATAGGCCTTAGTGGAAGTGTCATTGGCGTCCTTCGCGATCTTCTCAATCTGATCTGCATCTGCTTTATGTCTGTGCAAAGAGGCATGGCAAAAGTTGAATACAACTGTATAAGGTGATATGAAAAATCAATATTAACACAGCAATAAACACTCCAACTCACTTTTCAGACAGTTTGCGAGCCTCCTCTGCCAGAAGTGTCATATTGTTTGGATCTCCAGAGGTTGTGGGTATTTTAATGTCCTATGGGAACAGACAAAATGGATGAAAATAGAAATATTGGCAACTAAGAGACATTCTAATAGACTCTGCAACCATTAGCTGAAGGTATTTGTGAGACATTACGACATGCTCTCTTGGTGGCGTGGTAGATATCTCACCACTTTACTGATGGCCTCTTTGGCTTTGTCCAGCTCTTCTCTAGCAGTGCTGATCAGGTTCTCTGCGTCACGGACTCGGTTACGTGCTCGATCTGCCTGCGTTCCTGTGTTGTCCACTGTGTTCTTGATGTTCTGCAGTCGGTTCCACTGGTTGTTCAGGGTCTTGTTGATGTTGTTTAGACGGTCCAAAAGGCCTTTATCCACTTCTGTATTAAAAGATAACAGAACATTGATGATGTAAAGTAAAATGTACCTGCTTTACTAATAGAGACTGACAGGGAAGTGAGGGTCTTGCGGGTTTAGAATGACGTGAAGATGAGTAATTAATGACAAAATTTTTAGGTGAACTCTCTCTTTAAGTAAAAATATAATCCTTTTTTTTTGTGGGCTTTTTAAACATCTTTTAGTTTCTTATTTTATGTAGTTAATCAACATAAGGTCCTACTGAAGTAATATATTATATACATATTTAAAATTTATATAATAAATAATAATAATAATAAACATAACTATTAAAACTAAGAAATATTTTTTTAAAAATTACCACATTGACAGACAATACCTTTGCTAGCCTGAGCCTCTTCCAGTAAGTCCATTATTGTTTTCTCTGCCTCCTTCAGTCTGTCCTCAAAGGCCTTGTCGCTCACTGTATTCTCAGTGTTGTCCAAATTATCAATCAAATTCTGTAGGTCATGAAGCTTCTGTCTCTGCTGGTTCACCTGTGTAGGTAAAAAAAAACAATCCCAGGGGTATTAGAAAACTGTTCTGTTATAAAACCAAAAGTCCTGTGTTCATAGGATGATCCTTTACCTTGTCTCTGACCAGGCTGTAACAGTTGGGACACTGCTGGCAACCTGGTGTGGAGCGGTTGTAGAAGTAGTTCTCCTCACACATATCGCAGCGAGCTCCCACAAAGCCTGGGCGACACTGACAACGTCCATCTTCCTTGCACTGAGCCAACTCAGAGCCTTCTGGGTCACAGTCACAAGCTGCAAAAACAAATCAACGGCAAATGAAACAAATGAAGTAATTGTGCGTTTAGCAGAACTACTGTAGAAAGTCAAAATAGTGGGACACCGTACGTTTGCATCCTGACGAACTGAATCCAAAGAAGTTGACCTCACAGCGCTCACAGTGTTGACCTGTGACCCCAGGCTGACACTCGCACTGGCCGCTAGAGATATCACACTGGCCATTTGTGGAGCCAATAGGGTTGCAGTTGCACCTGGGGAAGCAAAAAGATTTGTTATAAAAACTTGCAGAAACTTTACTACATCACTAAGAATGAGAGCAAGAAATAAATCAAATACCGTTCACAGCCCTTGCCGCTCTGTAGGTTGAAGAAACCGGGCTCACACGCACTGCAGTCTCTGTTAATGACGTGGGGAAGACATTGACACTGACCCGTCACCTGAGAGCAAGTCTTCTTCCTGTCTACTGTACCATATGGAGAGCACGAGCACGCTGCAGAGGTGGAAAAATAAATGTTTAAAAATAAAACTATTATAAATAAAAAAATATATATATGTAATAATGTTTCACAATATTACAGATTTAACTGTAGCTTTGATCAAATATATGCAGTTTTGGTGAGCAAAAAAAGACAAAAACATTAAAATCTTACTGACCCTAAATGTTTTTTTTTTTGTTTTTTTTTAAACATTATTATATTTTATTTGATAAAATAACAGTAAAAAACAGCAATACTGTAAAATATTATTATAACTGTTTTACATTTAACTTTTCTGCTTTCCTTTTTTACAGTTCAATTTTTATACATACATGTAACATGATCCTTTAGAAATCATTCTAATATGCTAAAGTATTATAAATGTTGGAAATAGTTGTGCTGCTTAATATTTTTTTGGAATCTGAGATACTTTTTTCAGGCTTCTTTCATGAATGTAAATTTGAAAAAAGGGCAGCAATTATTAAAAATAAAAACATTTTCCAACAATACAAGTCTTTACTATCATTTTTCATCAATTTAACATATCCTTGCTGAATAAAAGTTTTAATTTCTTTTAAAGAAAGAAAGAAAGAAAAAATGTACTGACCCCAAACTTTGAACAGTAGTGTATACTGATACAAAATATTTCTATTTTAAATAAATGCTGTTCTTTTCAACATTTTATTTATCGGAATCCTGAAAAAAGTATCACAGGTTTCAAACAAAATATTAAGCAGCACAACTGTTTCCAACATTGATAATAAATCAACATATTAGAATTAATTCTGAAGGATAATGTGACACTGAAGACTGGAGTAATGATGCTGAAAATTCAGCTTTTCATGAAATAAACCCTTTAAAAAAAATACATTTTGTTTTTTTTTTTCCACTTACGTTTGCATTTGTCAGCTACATTTGCTGCACGGGCATCACCGTAGAATCCTTCTTTGCAACGGTCGCAGAAAACTCCAGCTGTGTTGTAGATACACTTGAGGCATTCGCCTGACTCTCGATTGCAGTTGCCCACAGCATTGGGGTCGATGTTGTTATTGCAGCTGCAGGCACGGCACGCTCTGACTGGACCTTTTTCACCAAGAGGGTCTCCGAAGAAGCCATCATCACATAGTTCACATCTCTTACCTGGAGACAGTTAAAGTTGGGGATGATCATGTGCTATACTATTTACTACATCTATCTGAAGCTCCAAACAGACTGTATGCTCAAAGTCTGTACCTGTGGTTCCAGTAGGGCAGTTTGTACAGACCACCTCTTTGGTCTTGGGCACCATGGCACACGTGGCACCTTCAGGGCAGGGACAGGGTTTACAGTCTGAAGAAGAGCCGACCGTAGAGTCGCCATAGAATCCATCCTTACACCTCTCGCAGCTCATGCCGGCAGTGTTGTGCTGGCAGTTACACATTCCTGATAGTATAAAACAAAGATAGCATGTAATACCACACATTACCACAAGATGGCAATATTATAAACACACATAGGCAGAATTGAACAGTATTTGAGTAGCGCAGTGTATTTTGTGTTTAGAAAATTTTTTTTATTTCAATGGCTTTCATACTGCATGCATCCAGAGCACATGACCTTCCATAATGCCTATGTCTAGATAATAAGTAGTGAAATCAATATCCGGTCTCCTGAGAGCAGATAAGTAAATTATATTTCAACACCAAGTCAATGCAATACAAATAAGTCAGTTGTGATGACAAACCTGTCACAGGGTCACAAGTGTCACTGTGTCCGTTGCAGTTGCAGGGCTCGCAACTGCTAAAGCGGCCCAGCTCGGGTCGGCTCCTCCTATATCCCAGATCGCACTGCTCACAGTGCTGTCCCAAGTAACCCGGAGGACACGTACACTTCTCAACCCAACGAGCTGGAGTACCAGGGCCACGGCGGGCAGTCACAAGGGACACGTTGTCTAAATAACCAGCACCTGTAGCAGAAACATAAAGTTAGTTAAGTATCAGTTAAAATTACCTTAAGAGTCTCGCAACAGAGAAATCAAGGTCATCGTAATCAAACACAGATCAAAACACCTTACTTTATAGAGTGACTAAAAAACAAAAGCTGTGCTTTAGTGAATTAGTAGACGTACTTCTTGCACTGTAGGTTCCACGAATCATAACCGAAGTCAGATTGTGCAGAAGTTTCTGGAAGTCAGTGTGTTTCATGGTGGGTCTCCATGGATAGTCAGTAGTATCATGGAGTCTAAATGACAAGAGATGATATTTAACATTTCAAGTACATCAGATAAACTACACATATGCATACATCAATCAAGCTGCAAACAGATTAATGAGCCGACTATGAAATCTACGAAAAATACATGCTAAAGTCAAAAGTATACATTCACCTTGCAGAACCTGCAAAATATTAATTATTTTACCAAAATAAGAGGGATCATACAAAATCCATGTTATTTTTATTTAATACTGACCCAAAGACGTTTACATGTAGTCCACATGAGAAAATAATAATAAAGTTTTTAAAAATGACCTTGTTTACATGAACTTGATTCTTAATACTGTATTGTTTAGCTGAATGATCCACATCTGTTTTTTTGTTTACTGATAGTTGTTCATGAGTCTCTTGTTGGTCCTGAACAGTTAAACTGCCTGCTGTTCTTCAGAAAAGTCCTTAAGGTCCCACAGATTCTTTGGTTTTTCAGCAATTTGGTTTATTTGAACCCTTTTCAACAATAGTTGTATGATTTGAGATGCATCTTTTCACACTGAGGACAACTGAGGGACTCATATGTAACTATTACAGAAGGTTCAAAAGCTCACCGATGCTCCAGAAGGAAAAACGATGCATTAAATCCAGGGGTGTAAACTTTTGAACAGAATAAAGACCTGTACATTTTTCTTATTTTGCCTAAATATCATATTTTTTTTAATTTAGTACTGCCCTACAGAAGCCACAGAAGATACTTGTTTCCCAGAAGACAAAATAAGTTACATTTTCCCCTCTTTGAAGTTTTCACCCCCAAACGTTTTTTTCCTTCTGAAGCATCATTGAGCTTCAATGACCTCACCTAAACACAAAGGTTTGTGTCTCCTCTCCTGGGTAGGAATTGCCCTGGGCAATAAGTGGCACAGCAACACGATGCCCAGCCCCTTCCAGCACAACGTCCTCCGCTGACAGACGTGCATCATGCCTCTGAATCCTAAAGTTCAGCGTGAGGTTCTGACCGTAGCTCAGCAGCTGATTACCAAGAAATTTCTCTACAAGAAAACATCTCAGATTAGACCAGTCTTAATCATTAAATCTTCTGCCTCTTTATCATACAGAGAAAACCACGTCTGCTATTATACCTGGAGCGACAAAGTAGATAGGGAAGTAGTCTTCAGAGATGAGCGAGATCTCTCGAGAGGTGGGTGACCATTGGACGGGAACACTAGAGCCGTCTCTCTGCTGTCCCTTCCAGCCCTCATCATCTATTCAATGACATGCATAATATGTATTATAATCATTCTCAATGCCACAATCCTCTGTAACTGTGGCTGATTTTACATTAGCACTACTATAGCATTAGGTAGCATTAAGTATAAACAAGGTGTTGGATGGATACTCACCCCTGTCGAAGGTGGAGGTGATTTTGTGTATGTGGTAGCCATCGGCACTTTCACACACAGTGGAATGCTGGAAGCAGAAGCATGGAGTACATCCCTGAGGATTCTGGGGGTCCAGATTAAAGTAGCCCAGTTTACACCTGACAGAAAGACACAAAAGTTCATTGGTAATGAGACAGGATGGCTGATTTGTTCCTTTGTAAAGTTTAAGGACATTTTAATTAGGGGTTCGAACGCACAGCGCTGAAACTCTATTGTAATTATTAGAATGGCCAAAGATCAGCAATCTCCAAGTAAAACTGATGGTACAGACCAAACCGTAAGTTGTAGAGACTTGAAACTTGGAGGGATGGTAGTACTCACAGTCTACAACATCACCAAGGCTCGCCCCAAGCGGCTGACAGGGGCACTTCAGCGATTAAAAGTATGAAATCACTCATGATTCCTAAACCATCAATGGCAGACTCAAGTGTCTTTCGTTGTTGAAATCAGATTCGATTGTGAGCCTGATTAAATTTCCGGGTATTGCGGATTTTTTGAAAAACATACTTTTGAGATCTAGTCCTAGGTTTTTCACCCAAACAGAACCAAACCAGTACAGAAATATTCTCTGAAGAATGACTATCAAGAATCATCCAAAAATGTTGAACTTTCGACTCACGTTCCAAAACGTGACTTTCCAAAACGTTTGAAAGGGGCAGAGACACTTTTAGGAAAATGCCTGTAACTCCTAAACGGAATGAGATATCTTCAAGTTCAGAACACCTAAGAGCTCAGTCTGAGGTCACAGGACACAAATTGCAGAGCTTGGCCACTTGGTGGCACTATAAGATGGAAAAAAACGACTGAGTATGGTCTTGGTCCAGAGTGCCAAAAGTGTCTGTAAGGACAAAAAAAAAAAAAAAAACATGGCCGCCATCGGCCAATGAAATTTGAGCACCGATTAGACAACATTAACAGAGGCCGATCGGAACAAAACTCGGTGGGACTGTTTGACTCGCGGCCCCAAAGGTCGATGAGAAATTTCAAATAGGTAAGCCACCGGGGGGCGATATCGCATTTTCAAGACCGGAAACAATTTTTCACACATACCGTACATGTGATATTCGTGTCATACAATAGAACTCCTCATTTCAGACAACTATGCCTCTAGAACCACTGCTGTCTATTAAATTGTTTGTTAAATGATTGAGATGATGTAAAAATTCTACTTTTTTTGTGAACTAGTCCTAGGTTTTCGCTCAATCAGGAAAAAAAAAACTATGTAGCACAATTCTCTGGACTCTCTAGGTCAATAATTATCAAAAAAAAAAAAAAAATTATAACGGGGTGGTTTAGAAAAGGGGCCTGTCCAAATTTACCCAAAATCCTAGAAAGCCTAAAGAAAAACTCAAAACTTCACGAAACTTGGAGAACACGTGACAGGTGATTTTAAACAATAATGGACCGCACGTGGTGCTATAACAGTCATAAAGGTAAAAAACAATGGCAAATTACCTGTATTTGCCATTTTTTTTTCCAGTCACTGATTTAGGTGATTACAGGCTTGCTAAACAATATGTAGTGTGTTTTTCCATATTTTC
Source organism: Labeo calbasu (assembly GCA_019740295.1). Taxonomy (NCBI): domain Eukaryota; kingdom Metazoa; phylum Chordata; class Actinopteri; order Cypriniformes; family Cyprinidae; genus Labeo; species Labeo calbasu. The sequence goes on from JAHKKF010514896.1 coordinate 17,758, forward strand.
TTAAATGCCTTAAGCGCTTGAATCCCGGTAATCGCTGCTTGTAGCTTTATTTATTTCAATTATTGTCATGCTAATTATATACAATTATTACTGCTGTCTTGACATGGTTCTAAACCACCACACACACATCAGTGTCTGAAAACTTGGGTGTTATGAAATGCTTTGATGTTATTTATTCAGCACTAAATTGAGAAATACTGTTTTTTGATTTGTATTTGGGCCCCACAGGTTAAGTCACGATGTGTGGAGTTAGTGAAGTAAGCAGGTCATCAGTTAACGTCAGTGAGATCACCGTTGGGCCTCTAAAAACAAGTCTCACATAAATCAAGAGCTTTCGCTTCAGCCACACACTCCTTTCGTTCTTCCTGAATCTGTCTTTTCATTTATCCCCCTTTGTCTGTCTCATGAGTATATACTGCAGGGATTATCCAGTTCATGTGTGGTCAAACTCAGTGACTGAGAGGAATGTCACAGCTGACATGTGAATGAAAGGGTTAGTTTTTTGTGCAAAAGTGCAAGGCAAAAGCAGGCAGGAGAGCTTGGGATAGACAAAATCAAAATGGAAATGCCAAATATTTGGTAAATATGCTTAAATTAAGGCTGCCAATCAATGACATGATCAAATCATGACCCATCACAGTCAACAGGCAGAACACCAGGGTAGTTAAACTTTGGTGACTGCAAGTCTGGAGGCCCTACATGGTCTGGCTGAGGGCTCTCAGCTGGGAAACCTTTGCCATCCCCGAGCTATTTTCTCTTCCATCTGACACTGAGAGTCCTAATTCTGTTTCTCAGACACACACATGGCTTCAGAGCCTCTGTGTGTCACCCACATAGGGACTTTCCATAAGAAAACCGACATAGACGTCAGTCGCCCCTTTTTAAACATCTGTTTATAAGAGCTTTGACAGACATCCTCATAACAAAGCAGGAGCTGAAAAGAGAACAATCTTTATGGGACTTTTGGAGCGTTGATGTTCGAGTTAATTCTGTTGATGACTCGCTTCTAATTTGAGAACATATTTCAACAATCCTAGTAATTATAACTTTTGTCCTTGTGAACAAGTCAAGTATGGACAACACGAACAGTCATAACAGTTGCAAATTTGTGAACATGTGCATGGTTGTTTTGTAAAGTAAAGAGTCTGACCTGTCACAGTTGAATCCATCCACATTTTCCTTGCACTGGCAGCGTCCGGTCTGGACATCACACTCCTGCGTGCTTCCGGCTGGATTACAAGAGCAGGGTCTGTGGAGGGAAAAGAGGGAGCGGGAAGGTTAAGTAGAAGGAATCAACTTTGAAGACGTTAATTAATGGGTCTGCAAATCTAATATAAAATTTTCGAAAACAAGGACAGCATCTGGGGCTGAAAGTGTTCCAGGTTGATGGGTTAAGCCATGCCAACTTGGATGAGTTATAGCACTTTACCTGCAGCCTGCGGCAGTCAGTGTGTGGTATCCAGGCTGGCATCTGTCACACTTATCTCCCATCACTCCTGGCTTACAGCTACATCTGCCAGTGTTGTCACACTGGGTACTGAGAGAACCTGTAGATGAAGATCCAGTAAAACAAATGGTTACAAACTCAAGCTCTGGGAGCACGCTCAAATTTACAAAAAAAAAAAAAAAAAAATTATACATGCCACATTATTGTTTAGTTCACTGTTCAGTTTCTCAAATCAAATCAAAACACAAATGAAACAAAAACATAAAATACAAAAACAGTATTTCTGTTACGCACCAACAGGGTTGCAGCTGCAGGAGAGACAGCGCTGGCTGGAGGGGTTTCTGTAGTAGTTGTCCAGGCATCGCTCACAGTTCGGCCCATCCGTATTGTCGGCACAGTTGCGGCAGTGACCTCCATGACCGGTGGCACGATACAGCTCAGGGTCGAAGTAACATTCAGCACTCTTTCCATTACAGTTACAAGCTGAAACAGAGACACAACCTCTAGTCAGAACTCAAATGTAAAATCTCCCAAGGGTGCCATTATTGTCACTATTACGCAGACAATCACATTTGTACATGAAATAAATGCTTGAACAATCTGTGGTAGCAGAGGAACTGAATTACGCAGATGCGGTTTGGCAATCATCAGAATTTCAAGTAAAAAATCTGCCTGAGCAATTAGTGGACACGCTCATGAGAGAGAAACGGAAAGAGAGAGACAGAGTGGAAATAAGATGATGGAGGAGCAGGAGCTGTGTGGGTGTGAGAACACTGGGTCTCAAGCTGCTGTACATCAGATGTGCACATTAGTCATGCATTTTCAGGAAGTGCCTGCATGCATGTGTCCAAAGAAGAGGAGGGAGGACACCAGAAACCCCTTCTATATACAATTTGACTTTGGTTTAAGAAAAACAAAAATGACTCAGTATGGAGGAGGAGGTTAGTCTGTGGGGAAAGACTGCAGTTCTTCATGTACTTGTGACGGAGGTCAAACAGGTGGGATTTTGTGGGATCTTCCTACTTATTCCAATGAATGCTGAAAGGACGTTATAAGGATAGTTCCACCCAAAATTGAGAAAATTTTTGTTTCTTTTTTTTGTTTTGCGAGTTGATTTCTTGCAATTGTGACCTTCTTTTCTTAGAATTGTGAGACATAAACTTGCAATTGCGATTTATAAAGTCAGAATTGGAAGATAAAAACTGAAGTTGATTTCTTGCAATTGTGACTTTTTTTCTCAGAATTGATAAAAACTCGCAATTTCAAGTTATAAAGTCAGAATTGCGAGATTATAACTCACAATTGTGACTTTTTTTTCTTGGAATTGCGAGTTTATAACTCAAAATTGTGACTTATTTCTTAGAATTGCAAGTTTATATCTCACAATTGTGTTTTTTTTCTCTAAATTGTGAGTTCATTTCTCGCAATTGTGACTTTTTTCTCAGAATTGTGAGATACAAACTTGCAATTGCAAGTTAAGTCACAATTGCAAGATAAAAACAATTGTGAGTTATAAAGTCAGAATTGCAAGATTATTTCTTAGACATAATCTATAACATACAATATAAATAATCTACAATATTTCTCAGAATTGCAAGATTATAATGTGGACGGTAGTGCATATACATGCACATATTTAGATCTGTTACAAGGTAAAAGGTTATGATATTCTTAAAGAATTACAGCTTGGTATTTTTATTTCTACAGGTTTGGAATTACATAGAGTAAATTATCACAATTTTCATTTTTCCTTCATATGAGGAAAATCACTGAAAGCGGAACTAATATTTTGAGGAAAAATCGACTAAAAACTGAAGACCAAACTTACGCAGACACTCATTGGGGTTTTCAGCTGTGGCTCTCCTCCAAGGACGGTCATTGTAGAAGGCCTTGCAGACGTTGCAATCTGGTCCCTCTGTGTTGTGTTTGCAGTTACACACCAGTTTGCTGCGCTCATTCTTCACACACTCGCTGGCATGCCCATTACACTTGCACCTGGGTGGGGAGGGGGAAGGTAACAGACCGGTCAGGTGCAAAAGGCCCACCACACAATGATAGGGCACACTTACTGTATGTGTACACATCCTGCTGCTGTTGTGCGGAACACAAACCAAGCAGGCACAAACGTGCCGCAAAGCTGTTCAAACATTGGGCTCTGATGATGTTTGTTGAGCCTATCACTGAAACGTCACTGCACCTTTGTTTTGAGATTGAGTAGCTGATGTCTGTGCCTTTATCCTGCCTGCCCTTTGATACAGCGGGCGAGAGTATGCAGTAGTACAGTACAGCACTACTACAGTATGCAGTGGTTTTGACTTTGTCACATACACTACTAGCCAAAAGTTTTTGAACAGTAAGACATTTAATGCTTTTTAAAGAAGTCCCTCTTGCTCAACAAGCCTGCATTTTTTGATCCAAAGTACAGCAAGAACAGTAAAATTTTGAAATAATTGTACTATTTAAAATAATATTTCAAATTCTATTTGAACACATTTTTAAAATGTAATGTAGTATGTAATTTATTCCTGTGATTTCAAAGCTGAATTTTTAGCATTACATAGAAATCATTCTAATATTCTGATTTGCTGCTGAAAAACATTTATTATTATTATTATTATTATTAAGTTGAAAGCAGCTGAGTAGACCTTTTTTCAGGTTTCTTTGATGAATTGAAAGTTTGGAAGAACAGAATTCATCTGAAATAGAAATCATTTGTAGCATTATAAATGTCTTTATCATCACTTTTGATCCATTTAAAGCATCCTTGCTTTATAAAAGTGATAACTTCTATAATTTCTTACAAAAAATGACTATATTTAGTCCCACAGTTTGGGCACAAAATCTTACTTGTCCTCAAATTCACTTGTCATGAGTGCACAGCAGCGAACATATTAACCAATGGAGAAACTTGACAGAGGCCTCGGAACAAGAGAGGGCTTGTGCAGCTAAAGCCACCTCTTGCACACTGTCTCAGGTGATCCTTGGCAAAGCCTCATGGAAAAGGTGACGTGAGGAATAATAACTTGGTGGAGGCTGTGCACTCATCAAACGTGCATTCTTCTCTAATCCTACTATATATTTATCACGGATACAATAAAACTCCCAGGATGCTATGTTTCTGCTGATCAGATCACTTCAGGAACATACTACTGTCAGTAAGCTCTGACGTGTCTGCCGGATAGGAGCTCTGAGGCCGTGAGGCAGCAGGTGTAAATTATTCCCTTCGGCCTCAGCCTTGTTCCCTTCCCTTTCCAGACTCTCAGCCCGCCCCATTCCAGTTCCACTGCGCTCTGTAATCCAGCACTCCCAGGCAGGAATGTAGGGAATGTGGGCTGTGTAATGGAAATCTGCTCCACATTTCAAACAGATTAAGGTGAAAAGACATGCAATGGTGCACCTAGAGATGTTTCACACTTGCACAACAGTGCTCTGATCCCTCATACAGGCATGTTCTTCATCTCTAAAGCTCGCTGTCATAGTTTACAGATTCCACAGACAAGAAGTAAAGAGGGAATTCTTTCATTGTTGCACCAAGAGCTAAAGATAATTGCACTGGAATTAATTATTCTGGTCATTTTTTGCACATCCAATTAAACAAAATGAGGAATTCTTGTGGTATTATCTCAACTAGACGCTTTTCTCACAGAGAAGAGTTTTCAATGCATCCCAATCAACCAATTTCGCTCAAAGCGTGAAATCTCACACTGCAACGATCTAATCTTTCAAAGCGGCGGTTCATTTCTTTTGTTTGCACGCTGAAAAAACCTCATATCATCTTTCGGGTCACATGTCCAGCATTCCAGATGGAGCTGTTGATATCAAGTTTGGGGTCGGTCAAAAATACAGAAAAAAATAATATTGTGAAATGTTTAATGCAATTTAAAATAACAGTTTTCTATTTCAATATACTTTAAAATAGAATATATTTTTTTTGAAACCTGTGATATTTTTTTCAGGATTCTTTGATGAATAAAAAGTTAAAAAGAACAGCATTTATTTAAAATAGAAATCTTTTCTATCATTTTTTGTCAATTTAACATATCCTTGCTGAACAAAAGTATTAATTTCTTTCCAAGAAAGAAACCCCAAACTTTTGAACGGTAGTGTATATTGTTACAAAAGATTTCTATTTTAAATACATGCCGTTCTTTTTAACTTTTTATTCAAAGAATCCAAAAAAAAAAAACAGGTTCCAAAAATAAATAAATAAATAAATAAAAATAAGTAGCACAACTGTTTCCAACTGTAATAATAAATCAGCATATTAGAATGATTTCTGAAGGATCACGTGACATTTAAGATTGGAGTAATTATGCTGAAAATTTAGCAATGCATCACAGGAATAAATTCTACTTTAAAGTATATTAAAATAGGAAAACACTATTTTAAATTACAATAATATTTCGCAATATTACTTTTTTCAGTATTTTCAATCAAATAAATGTAACCTTGATGAGCAGAAAAGACTTCTTTAAAAAGCATTAAAAATCTTACTGATTGCAAACTCATGAACAGTACTGTATATATTGACATATTCACGCTGGAGAGTGAAGCAACAAAGAAAACCATGACCAGAACAGCTGGAGATGCCGATTTAAACCCGTGTTACATTCAGAGAGCAGATGTTGAAACTGAAAACGTACCTTCCTCCCACAGCGAAGTCAGAGATAGCATAGTAGTAGGATTTGAGAACTTTGGGATCGTTGAAAACTTCATCTCCGAAAGTGTTCAATCTGTTCAGAGTCACTTTGATGTCCGTGGCAGTCACCCAATCCTGAAGAGAGAAATATAATTACAAATAAGGCATTTAAAACAAAATGGGACAACAAAGGTAATAATGTAGATAATGTAGAAAGCCCATGTAACAAAGAGAATGTAACAGTTTTGCTTTTTATTTTTTGGAATAGTTATTAGCAGGGAAGAATTTTTCCCATCTGTTCTGTGTGCAGATGTCTAAAGAAAATAAATCCCCAGGCCTTTAATCTAAACCAAACCTGCTGGAGTCACGGTGTGGCACTGTAATGTCTGCAGAAAGGTTTCACGAAAAGAAAAAAAACACCAGTGTGACGTTTAGCATGTAAATGTCATTTAGAATGATGTCACACAGAACTTGAAGTTGAACTTTGCCTGTTTGTGGCCACATGCTGGGAGTGCCAATGGGAATAATCTCAGGAACCAGTGAAAACATAACTCAGACCAAGACTTTAGCCTTCTAAAAGCTTTGCAAGAATTTCCTCTGGTTTCGCTATAAAACGTGTGAGTTGTTGTTTAACAAGCGGGGCTGAAAGAATAACACGGGAGGTCAGAGTTGAGCCAGGCAACGCTGTAACAAGGGTGAATATTTTCAGTCCACTAAACCCCTGCTGGAACTGAGGAGGAAACGTACTTAAGTCATTCTGACACCTTATCCATTGCTGAAAGCCATGATTCAGAGCATGTTCCTGTTTGGGAAGAGAGCCAAAGACACCACAGTTCTCTTCCATTAGATAAACCTGTTGCATAAACACAGATTTATCACACTGAAATGTGGGGATCATAAGTAATATTAGACTTTCCTCACACAAAGCCATATAATAGTTTAGGGATAAGCAGTATGATCAAAATCTTACATCAAATTGTCAGTAATTTTACTTAGGGCCTATGAAATCTGTTGTATTTTTTCCCCAAATACCATTTTTTCCATTTGAATTTTTCTGGACTCCATTTTTTCCATTTTAATTTTTCTAAACTCAATACTCATGCTAAAAAGCATGTCTAATAAATCAATCATGAAATGTACACAATTTAATAGCAATTTATTAAAAATTTAACAAAAAACCTAATAATTTTTCTCAAATTTAGTTTTAATTTTACCAAATTCTGTTTTCTATTAATTCTCTGGATTCTATTTTAATGGTTTCATAATATTTTAATTAGCAAAATCATCTCTAATTCATTGATTTTATATAAAAAATGCTTTCTTATTTTTTTTTAAATAAATTATTTTTAAATAATTTCTGGTAAATATTCATTAAAAATATTGTTTTAATAATGATTTTATTTTGTGAAGCAACCAAATAATGCTGCTAAGCTATGAAAAAGTAATAAAATAAAATAAAATAAAATAAAATAAAATAAAATAAAATAAAATAAAATAAAATAAAATAAAATAAAAATTTCACACAGAGAGACGCAGAACATGCAGAATTCATATTTTTGTAGTTTAATATTCACAGACACTAGTCCATATCGCATTTTGATTTAAGTGTACTGCCCTACTTTTGACTTAGTAATCCAAAATTTGGCAAATTCCACGACATTAATCATTATACAAAAAATTCCATTTTCATGACTGGGTTCCGCAATTCCGTCCAATTTCGTCCCAAGAAATCATAGGGCTCTATTTATGTCACTGTTACTGCATATCACAATAACACTTTTTTTATAAGATAATTTTAGCTGTTACGTCAAGCTAAATGTTACATATTTTGTATTGTTTTTAAATGACTATTTATTTATTTATTTT
>JAHKKF010514898.1:0-10215 GCA_019740295.1 Labeo calbasu
ATTTTTTTTTTTTTTTTTATATAGTTTTATATGCATTTATATATACACATACATTTAATGTAATAATCTGTTAAATACAAGTTAAAATGTAAATGTTAAAAAAAAAAAATATGTAAAAAAGTATGAACGCAATGCCAGCGTCTCCGGCCCTCTACTCAAAACGAGGCCTATATATTTGTCACAATGAGGAGTGTTATTCCTGCTTCTAAATCCGTCTAACGCCACACATATGCGACGAGCCAAGCGGGATCGTCAGTAAAGAGGAGCGTGCGGTGATGATGGAAAGTGAAATTCAATTAGCGCTCTCAGACAACGTCTCCCACACAGCGCTCCACTCGCAATACTGGAGAAAAGGTCGCTTTCCAGATGAGAATAGCTCCACTGTGGGATACATGTCAAGCAGACGCTGTCTGTGCTAGAAATTTTAATTGGTAAAGGCCGATCTAATCTACAGACGCCTACTTGGCGATCGGATATCATATAAACGCATCTTCTGCCACTGAGCCACAAAGCCCCGACTTATAAAACGGCACGTACGGAAAATCTAAACTGCAGTCCTCTGATTGTTTTCCTGTTCATGACAGCTTTTTCAGGACAAACTAGTTCCTTGTCAGATAACGCTCTTCCTGAAAAAAAGACAACGCCCTTCTGAACGTGTTGTGTCAGAGCTTTGTAAGAAAAATGAAAACTTCCACCATCTGAATGCCAATCGACAAACCAGTCTGACTGCAACTCACTTAGAAGGATATCAAGAGGAATCTGCAGGCCGAACCCTAATTTTCTCTTGTCAGCAGCTGTAAAGGTCAGGGATGCCATTATTATGAAGTACCAGTGGCCTTTAGCTTTCAGGAAATGCTGTCCTTCAGCATTATTTAATGTGTTTTATAGAGGAATTTAAAAGGACTTGCCATAAAATGTCGAAATAAAATAATGCAGCAGGAAATTAACATCTAAATTCCTTCCCACAAAATGTCTGTAAGCAGCTTTTACTTTAGTTAATTGTCCTTATAGTTTTAATTCTCGTAGGCAGTTAAAGCAGAAGCAAAAGCGCCTTATAAATACATCTAAAGCAGATTTGCAGTGGAAAGTGAAGAAAAACTTCCTAAGCTTCCTAAAATAAGACTGATTTCTTTTAAATCACATACATTAACATAATTGGTTTCTTTCTGACCTGGACCTGGACACATTCTTGACGGGTTTCGTGTGATTCCTCCGTTAGTACGAAATCTGTGATGCGTGACTTCTAAAACAAAGACTAGTAAACATTAGCGCCAACAAAATATTGGACACCCTACAAGATTCTTGCAAAGAACACAAATCGCATATTCATTTTTGGCCAAGATTTGTTCATTTCTGCCTTTTCAGCATGTTAATGTGTTTATGAATTTGACTGAACAGATTCTTTTTTGTGTTAATTCAAATGACCGTGAAAATCCATAAAGGTTTTAGTGTGTACGGAGTGAGTGACTGCAGAGAGCCCTAATTAACAGTGCCAGGCTTAGACGTCCAGATGTTCTCCTCAGAGAGTGAGCAACTGCATCTGAACACAGACAGAGGGATAAGCACATGGATAAAAAATTTAAAAGATGAAAAAGAGATGGAACGCTCCATGCCAGCGCATGAACAAAATCACTTTTCACTTCTGAAGCTCAGTTGTGTGTTGCTGTTCTTTAGAGCGTCAGACAACAATTTGGAACGTGTTACAGTTTCATAGTGTTGCAATGAAATATCACAAACTGAAAATATTTGAACTAAGGCTGTCAAACGATTAATCGCGATTAATCGCATTCAAAATAAAAGTGTGCGTACTGTGTGTAATTATTAATACACACAAATTTATGTATTTCAGAGAAATATGTTGTTTAGGTACAAAATATTTTTATTTATATAAAATTTAAGTTATATAAAAATTTAAATAAATGCGTATACTTGTAAATATTTCTTAAATATATACATTAATGTGTTTGTATTTATATATGCATAATAATTACACACAGTGCACACATATATATTAGGCAAACTCAAACTTTTATTTTGTATGCGATTAATCGCGATTCATCATTTGACAGCTCTAATTTGAACAAAATAAAAATTTATTTTTGGGAGAACTTTTTGGGAGAAAATTGTTTTGGAGGACAGATGGTTCATGCTGTGTGAACTTAACCCCTGCCTAAAAATGTTTTTATATTTTGCTGGTCAAAGAAACACAAAGAAGAAAACCAAAACATTACATGTCATTAAATTAAATGACTCTAAGATTTGGAGCCAAACTGCATGGGGTAAAAATGACTTTAGAAAGACGGCAGCATCGTGTTATTTTTACACAGAGATCGGTTTGTCTATTAATAAAATCTGATGACTTAGCAATCTTTGTTGCATTATTTGCCAAATGTGAAAATGGGGAAAAAGCACTTGGTTTCTCCATTTGGTTTTCAACCTCTGAATGCATGTAAAAAAATTCAACAATTTGAACATGGACTCGCATTGAGACCCTGATATCTCTGGAAACTGAACATACAGGGTCTTAAAAATGAACATACCTAAAGAAATGTTTAAGAAGAGGAACCTAAAATTGCATTGTGATATCTTCAATATTTCCTGAGTTACACAAGCATGCAAACTTTTAGAAAAGGAATACTTATAGTGTGCAAACATATCTGTTTTACGCAATCACATGCAATATTCATGCACATGTTGTCAGTAAAGCCGGTTCTGGAATCAGTAGTAAATCTCCATCACTTGCGTGCTTTCAGATGGAGCAGCAGTTAATACACAGAGCCGTAGTTCACTCACAAGCTACGCAAAACCATGCAGACGATATCATCGATATTTACATTCATATCAAATCACGCTGAGATAATTAAGTTGCTTGTGTAGCTTCTCTGTGAACTACGGCTCTGTGTAGTAAATGCTGCTACATCTGAAAGCAAGTGAAAATACCACATTTCTAAACATGTTTTTACACCAAACTCACTTCATAAAGAAGAACAACTCAGATAAACCATATATTGTCATAGTCGTGTGTTTATTAGTCAGGCTGAATTAATGAAAGCAGTTAAATCTTCTGTTTATTCAGCTACCGCTTTAGTCATTTCCTGGGTTTCTTCTGTGGTGTGTATTTGGAGTTTCCAAGCGAGAACGTCCTCTGGCCTTCGGATGGCAATTTACTACTGATCACAGAACAGTGCTTTACTGACAAGATGCACGGATGAATATCGCACCTTTTCCTAATATCGTTTGCGATATTAACGCAATTTATCGTGCAGCCCTATATGCAATTGTGTTAATAGAAGAAAAGATGACTTCTTTCTAGTTTCAACATCATTTTCTCTTTAAATATTCCTATTTGAAAGAAAAAAGATTAGCTGTAAACAAAGTGGCCCGCATTTGGTTTTTGACCACTGAAAATGTGTATCAAATTAGTATTGGAGCCACATTGACATCCCAGTATCTCTGGAACTGAACATTACAGGCACATAAAATTCAGATACCAAAAAAAAGAAGTTTTCCCGCCAACATTTTTGAAAATTTTCTCTAATATTTAATGGCCCTTAGAATATTTTGTTGTATGAACATCTAAACATGCAATACATCAAAATAAAGAACAGAGTCTCTACTTTTAAACAAAACCCTGTTTATAGTCAACGATCGCACTATTTTTCATATGCATCTGCTTATATCTATGAGACTGCTCATTTCTGGACTCTGGAGATGCGTAATTGTGCCCCTAGTGTATAATAGTAAAAAAGTGGAAACCTGGAAAAATTCAAATGTTTGGCAGGGAAAGAGTTAATGCTTCTTGAGTTACAGGCATGCAAGCTTTGGGGAAAAAAAAAAAAAATGAAAAGTGCTCTACACTTTTTTTTAAACTATAACCATTGGCATACAGTATAATGCAGCAAAGATTGCTAAAATCAACAGATTTTATTAAAAGGCCTACCAATCTCTGTTCAAAAATAGAAATGATGCTGCCATCACTTCAATATGTTGATTTATATAAACATCAGTTATTGAAATGCGCTTTTTACTGTAAATTTAAGTAAAATCTGCACAACCTAAAATGTTGCTGTTCTGGCAACCACAGCAGTTCCACAGATTGCTTTTACAATGCTTTTATAAATGTACAACGTACATTTCTTGTGCAAAATATATAGAGTTTCAGCCGTGTTGAAGTGAGGATTCAGACGGGCGTAGTCATACATGCACCTGCGTGTTTATTGAGGTTCGCCTACGAAAGGTCAGAATCGTGCCGCTGGCCTCTGCTGTGAAAAGCTCACTAAATCGCGAATGATGAAACCATTCTCCTCTGCCACTCAACAAATACAGCCTCTCACCAGGTTCCAAGCGCCTTCCATGAGACCAGACGCGTCCTGCAGAGATCTCGCGCAGAGCGTTCCAGCCCTGTTTGAGCAATAAGGCAGTACTCTCCATTGCCAAAGAAGGATTGTTAGCCCTGACTCCCGCAGACAATGGCTTAGCACAGCTATTATAGCGAAGAGCCAGATCTCTCCCTGCCTGAGAGGAAAATAATCCTCAACAGTATGTTTTATCTGACAGATCGTGGCCTTTTGACCCTAGCTCAACCACAACACTGTCTGAGTAGTATAGTAACACTGGTTACTGAAGGTAGCAATTTGGTGAAGTGTGCCAAAAGGGTCGAAGTGTTTAACAGTAGCTGCTCTGAAGATGGTTTTCACATGAAAATGGCCCAGAGATTATCCAGCTCAAGCATCTCTAACAGAACCTCTTATCTTGCTGAACAACTTAACTGCCTTTGACTTTCTGTGTGGCAGGCATGTATATATCTATTTATTCATGGTTTTTCCCTGAGAAAAAAGCTAGGGTGATATCCAGAAATTGTTGTTATATATCCAGAAATTTCATAGTATATAAATACCACAATATATATATATATATAGCAGAGTCTATTTTTGTAAAATAAAAAGTATGAAAAGGCACAAGATTCCAATAAGATTCTATTTAACATTAGCTAACTGTATTAAACATTATTAGTTAACATGAACTAACAATAAAAAAATATTTAAAAACTTACTAATCTTAAGTTAATATTGCAACATTTATTAATACATTATTAAAAAAGGCTGAATCTGTTAATATTATTTAACAGCCATCAGCTAACATGAACTTAAAAGAAGTTGTATTCTTATTAACTAGTAAGATTTGCAAATACTGCAAGAAATGTATTGTGAATTTTTGGTTATGTTAGTTAATGCATTAACTACTGTTAAACTATTGGGATCTTAATGTAAGGTGTTCACCATTATACAATAGATTTGATGAATTAATGCATTATGTATTATGAACTAACAATGTACAATCACCATTTAGTTAATTAATATAAACTATTATCCACTTTATTTTTCCCTTAAGAGTGGGTGCAGCCATTTGTACATTTTTTGTGTCAGGCTTCCAGTCTCATCCACTTCCAGCTATTTTTTAGCTGCACAAAAAGCTCGTTTTGCTGCTTGATATTGCAAACTGGTGTGTCTTACCATATTATTTTAATGTATTATTTTAATTATGAACACACTGGTTTGTAGTGCAAACTGTTTTACCGTTTACTGCACTTCAATATTCTTCTTGTTATTTCCCTATGGCAGATTATGAACCGGAAGTCTAACACATTACCAGAAAACAGCTTACTTCCTCATTGAAACATAAGGCGGATATAATACAGAATTTATACAAATCCATTTACTGTATGCAATTATTGTTATTTCAAGATTATGCATAAAACATTAATGTTCATACAGTACAAACAACTTGAAATATTAAAAATCCCTAGTATATGAAATCACCATTAGTCTAGATAAATATATGCTACTAAATGCATGTAATAAACTATTGCTCATTGTTAGCAATACATAGCATTACCTACTTACTGTAAAGCATCAAAATCAAAAGGTAAAATTATGAACGTCACAATTTTATACAATACGTCTCATTCATTCAGCATCTCAAACCATGAGCAACACACTGACAGTGCATCAAGGTTAAAAACAAAACACAAAATTAAAATGTTTTGATGTTAACAACGTTGTTGTAAAGTCATATATAACAATAAAGCCTCCAAATTGTGAATTTAATTTAGGTGAAAGTATCAAAAATTAAATTAAATAGATAAATAAATAAGACTAGATTAGGAAATTTTGAAAAACTTTGAAGTTGGCTTGAGAAGTTTAAAGCAGTTGTAAAAGCTTAAAGTTTGCAGCTTAGATAGATTAGACAGATGTCTATAGTATATTGCTTGCATGATTTAATACATTGCTAACATGATTTAACACGTTGGAAACATGATTTATCGTGTTGCTAGCATGTTTTTAGCATAATGAACGTTTCTAACATGGTTAACATTTTGCTAACATGTTTTTAACATTAACATGTTGCTAGCTGTAGCATAATTAGCAAGTTGTTAACATGTTTTAACATGAGTAGCATATTTCTAGCATGTTTATAGCATGATTAGCATATTGCTAGCATGTTTGGAAAACTGTAGCCACAGTCAAACAACTGATTCAGTAAAAAAAAAAAAAAAAAAAAAAAAAAAGCTGATTCAGCTAAAACCAAACCATTTGGCAAAACAGTTAAACCACCTAAACCCAACTGATTTAACCCAAAGTAACCCAACTGTTAACAACCAGCTGATTCAGGAAAAAACAAACAAACAAAAAAAACACTAAAACCAGCAAAACCCAGCTCATTTAACAAAAAGACTGAAAGTAGCTGGTTTGAGCTAGCTTGGTCTTTTAGCAGGTTTCCCAGCTAGACCAGCCAAGATCAGCCTGACCAACTACAAAACCTCTTTAAAACCGGTCTGGGAGACCAGCCAAAGCAGCCAATCAGCTTAGGCTGGTTTTTGCTGTTATTTCAGTAGGGAGTTGTTAAGCTTTGCTATAGCCATAGACCACTTAGACCAGTCTCATTGTACAAAAGTTTTCACCCCCTCAGTGAATGCCTATATGAATTTTGGTAGATGATTTTTGATAGTCCGGTTCACGAAAACCACAAGTTGGATCAGTTAGAAAAGATATAGCACAGTGAATCAGACCAGTCTGCAGGTTAGGTGTTAAATTTTGGCTCAGAAGAAGCTCTTTTTTTTTTTTGATGAACTATCTCTTTGAGCTTTGCATTGTGCAAAAGATGAGGAAGTTCATTCACATCAACTTCTCGTTAGCGTGAGAGTTTAAGCACCAGCTACTCAAGTTTGCCTTAACAGGAACAGGAACAGTGACCCTGAAATCGATAGACACCCCAAACTTCACCCTCACAAAGAGTTCTCTGTTCAATGTTAAAAAACACGGCCCCCTGCTCAATATAGAGCTCAAACGAGGCCCATTCCAGCTTCAACCATCCATAAAACAAGCCAACGCTCAACGTCTGGGTCTCATTTGCCCAAGAACCAAAATATTTACCTTTGCATGTTCTCTCATCCTGCATTGCACCCCAAAGAAATGCTACACTGGTTTAACACACACATGCAACTCAGACAGAAAAAAGGGGGCAAAAAGATAGGTATTAGCTGAAATAAAAGACAAATTACTAAATTAAAAAGTGATATCCACTAGCGAGGAACAGATTACAGCAGTTAATCCAGTCATGTAGGACACAGCTGTGATCTTAAAGAGTTTTTCACTCAGTTAAAAAATTTAAATGCGCATTGCTCAAATAAAACTAGAGTTAGGAAACAAAACCGAAGAAAAGGGGGAAGAAAAGCTCCTCTTCCGTACATCACTCTGCACAATCTGGGCCATGCCCAATTATTTTACTCCTGCAGTTACCATGGAGACTGGCTCCCTCCCACTCCTGGGTGTTAAGAGACATTGGAGGCCGAGCCTGATGCGCGGTGCAGTTTGTGTTATCATCCCTCTTGTTTTTAACGCAGCTGTCGTCTCTTAACCGTTCCACTTTACCACCACAACAGGAAACAGCTGTGAACTCGCTAATAAGATGAGGTTGACTCGGTCAGTGCCACCTCATTCTATCAGAAATCCATGAGAAGCTGCGTTCATCTCGAGGTGTATGGAGTGTGACTGACAGTGTTAATGGAAATCATGAAATCTGCTTCATTGACGCCTGGAATTAACAGACACACTGCATCACTGTACCAGTGATTGTAACTTTAAAAGCTAATCTGACCAAGTTACAGCAGAAGTACACTGTAGCTATTTAATGTACCTGGCAGCCTAAAAAAATGTCCATGTACTTCAACTTAATGTAAGTTCAGTTGCTGTCTTAAATGTTTATAGGCGTCCTATTATGTTTTTTCACATGGCAAAACTGTCACCATCGTTAATAATTTACAGCTGAACAGATTAAACTCATGGTTATGGGAAGGGCGTGACATTTCCGGAACACGCTCTAAACGGTTTGCCAATCACAATGCATTGGGTCAACTGACCAATCAGAGCACATTTTGGTTTTTGGAAGGAGGGGCTTCATCAAAACGGGAACTAAACAGCTTGTTTGATTCAGGCTGTGAGGAGAGGCGCTGCAATAATGTAAAATATGTATTAAAAAAACAACAACAACAACAACAACAACAAACATGAAAATCTCTTCTATTACAGCCCAGAAACAAAATCAAGACTTCACAGAAGAGCATATCTCTTAATTAATATAATGTAATCAAATTGATAATAAAAATATAACTTTTAAATTATGTTAAAATTGGGTAAATTATTTTGACGAGTTGATGAATAATGGATGAGTGTTTTGTTACTAACTACGTTTTTTTTTTTTGTTTGTTTTTTTTTTAAATAGGTAGTTGTTCAAAAAGTTTGGGATCAGTATGATTTTTAATGTTGTTGTTTTTTTTTTAATAAGTCTCTTATGCTCATCATGGCTGCATTTATTTGATTAAAAATACTGAAAACTGTAATAATGTGAAATATTATTGTAATTTAAAATCCCAGTTTTCTATTTTAATATACTTTAAATATAATTTATTCCTGTCATGCAAAGCTGAATTTTCATCAGCCATTACTCCAGTTTCAGTGTCACTCAATTCTTCAGAAATCATTCTAATATGTAGATTTATTATCAATGTTTTGGAATATTATCAATATTATCAATATTTTTTCGAACCGGTGACTGATTTTTGATGAATAAAAGTTAAAAAGAACAGCACTTATTTAAAGTAAAAATCTTTTCTTACAATATAAGTCTTTACTATCACTTGTATCAATTTAACACATCCTTGCTGAATAAAAGTATTAATTTCTTTCAAACAAAGAAATAATAAAAATGTTAATGGTAGTTTATTGTTACGAAACTTTTATTTTAAATAAATGCTATTCTTTTTAACATTTATTTATTATAGAATCCTGAAAAAAAGTATCACAGGTTCCAAAAAAATACATTAACCAGCACAACTGTTTCCAACATTGATGATAAATCAGCATATTAGAGTGTCTCTTAAGTGTGACACTGAAGACTGAAGCAAAGATGCTGAAAATGCAGCTTTACATCACTAAAATAAATTATAAATTTAATATTTCAGAGTATATTAAAGTAGATTTTTTTTTTAAATTCCAATAATAATTCACAGTATTACAGTTTTTTTTTTCTGTATTTTTGTTCAAATAATGATGTGCCGAAGAGACTTCTTTTAAAAGCATTTCAAATCTTACTGTTCCAAAACTTTTGAACGGCAGTGTAATGTGTGTAAATGTATCTGTTAAAGTTCCAAAAGTTTTATCCCAAATAAATACTACTGTTATTTGGAAAATACGTATTTTTCACAACCAAGTTGATATTTATTTGGCACCAAAACACACACAAGATGTAAAATATCTTAATTATGGTGATTCTATTCTATTTTATATTTAAGTTTAGATATTTGTATTTAACAATACTAACATCCAGATCTAACTACACATTTCGCACCAAAAAGATGATAAATGATTTACTAAATTGTTTTTTAAAAATGGCATGATTGTTTCAAATTAACATTTTCACTAAAAAGAAAACAATTTCCTAACTCCTTAAAGGAGAAGTCCACTCCAGAACAAAAATTTACAGATAATGTACTCACCCCCTTGTCATCCAAGATGTTCGTGTCTTTCTTTCTTCAGCCGTAAAGAAATTATGTTTTTAAAGGAAAACATTTCAGCATTTTTCTCCATATAATGGACTGATATGGTGCCCCGATTTTGAACTTCCAAAATGCAGTTTAAATGTGGCTTCAAACGATCC
>JAHKKF010514898.1:16251-54745 GCA_019740295.1 Labeo calbasu
CAACACAGTATTAAGAATCAAGCGTATGTAAACTTTTGAACAGGGTCATTTTTATAAATTAATATAACAACTATTATTTTCTCTTGTGGACTATTATGTAAACATCTTTTATGTGAAATATCTTATTCAGGTCAGTACTAAATAAAAAACATTTTTGGTAAAATAACTAACATTTTGCAGATTCTGCAGGTGTACGTAAACTTTTGACTTCATTTGAAGTCATACAGATTTAAAACGACATCCATTCCTTCTTAAATGGCTAAAATAATCAGTAAAAAAAGAAAAGAAACCAGAATTAATATTTTAAATCAAAACCAGAATTATTAAATTCCTTATGTTTCCAGTCTCCACCCAAAAGACACTGAGAACAGTATTATCTCCCAAATCAGCTGTTTCAACATTCATCTAAAAAATCTCCAGATCTACATTTCTTCCTTCCTCAAGCATTCACTATATTCCCCTACACCCTTTTTCCTGAGTTTCCTGTGTGTATTATTTCCCTGAAACGAAATGCCTGTGCTATCAGCTGGAGACTGCAGGAGTCATTATGTAAGTTGCAGTGACAGAGGCCCGCATTAGAGCGCCCACGACCTGCGCAAAAGCCGCTATCACCATAATCATCAACATGCTCCACTGGACTAAACGGCCCTGATGGCCCTCAACTCAAGTTCCCACTCAGAGTCGATCTATAACTACTTTTCAGCACCTTAAACAAAACCATAACAGCCCCTGGAGATGACAAGTGCTTACCAATGAGCGGCTGATGATGACGGTGTCTATCAGCACCATCTTAAGAAGAGAGCCTGTGTGTGGACACCAAGCGTCATACAGCCTCCCCCATACAAAAGCTCTACTATAAACATACCGTGTGTTCACGGCCTCCCGTATTACACTCGAGGCAAGGACTCTGGTCAACAGAGTGGAGCGGTTATGTAAACAGTTAGACTGGCGTGTTGGAAGACACGTATTTTCTCTGCCACCTCCCTGGAGGCGCGGATAAAGAGAGTCTCTTGAAGGTCGTTCAGATCTTCAGTCTTTTAATGTCGATTAGTTATGGACTGAAGAGAATAGAAGGGGTGTTTATTAAATCTGTCACAGTATTTGATTTTCACAACCCTAAGAGCAAGAAGCTACTACATGCTTTACAAGCGTGTGGTCGGGAAACAGAAATCCTTTATATTTGAAATTGAAAGGTTAACGCTGGGCTTCTCACTGTCTTTGTGAACTCACCAAAACTGTGGGATGGTATGACACTGGAATGTTTTAGAGTAAACATTCAGCTAGGTGTCATAACAGAGCATTATGGATTTCGATTCTTCTGTAAGCCAAAAGGTTTTAAAGACGTAGAGCAGTGCAGAACATCTACAACGCATGTTGAATGGAAAAAGAAACGGCCTTGTGTGTGTGGGAACACTTTACAATAAGGTCACATTTGTTAACATTAGTGAATGGATTAACTAACTTGAACTAACAATGAACAATATATTTTTACAGCATTTATTCATCTTTTTAGTAACACTGTACAATAAGGTTCCATTAGTTAATGCTAGTTCATGTATTAACTAACAAACAAACAATAAACAATAAATTTATTACAGTATTTATACAACTTTGTTAATGTTAGTTAATGAAAATACAGTCGTTCATTGTTGGTTCGTAATTCAGTGCATTAACTAATGTTAACAAACACAACTTTTGATTTTAATAATGCAATAGTAAATGTGTAAATGAACATAAAATTAATAAATGCTGTAGAGGTATTGTTCATTCTTAGTTCATGGTAAACTAAAGTAGTTAACTAATTACTAGTTAGTGTTATCTATTGAACCTTATTGTAAAGTGTAACTATCTTTTTAATGTTAGTTAATTAAAATGTTTATGTTCAGTACATTAACAAATGTTAACAGATACAACTTTACATTATAATAATGTATTCGTTTTGAACATAATATTAACTAACATAATTAGTAATTATAATTATTGTTCTTGTTAACTAATAATTAATGTTAACAAATAAAACCTTACTGTAAAGTGTTACAGAGTATGTTGTTAAAAGTTAAAAGTTAAAGTCAATCAAATGAATGAAATCACAAAACAAATATTATTGATTTTTTTTTAAAGAAAGAAAGATAGCAACTAATTTTAATAGCTTAATTATTAAATATTAAGTATTGATACACAAAATGCAAATTTTTTTGCTAAAATAATAATCATTATTCTGCAACAATAAAAATGATTTTCTAATTTTTTACATATAATTTGTTATTTATGTATAATTTCAATTCTGTATATGTAATACTTTAGAAAATATTTAATATTAAATATAATCATTATAAAATTATTATTATTATTATTAAAATAATTTGCTTTTGCATTTTGACTCTAAGTAATTATACTGAACAATTAAAACGTTATCTTATTTTTATTTTTATTAATAATAATTGAAACTATTATTGTATTTCTTGCTGTGTTATGTTATTATTTTCATATTTAATACTTAACTGTATTTTTTTAATGCATGAAAAAGTATAAGTATATAAAATTATTACTTGACAATTTCCAAAATTGTTGTTACAATATATTGTATAATATAAAAGGTAACACTATACAATAAGTTATCATTTGTTAACATTAGTCAGTGTATTAACCAACACGAACAAACAATACATTTACTACAGTATTTATTAATCTTTGTTAATGTTAGTTAAAAAAATACAGTCGTTCATTGCTAGTTCATGTTAGTTCACAGTGCATTAACTAATGTTAAGCACAACTTGTGATTTTAATAATGCATTAGTAAATGCTAAAATTAACATTAAAATTAATAAATGCTGTTTATCTTAGCTCATGTTAACAAATGTTAACTAATGAACCTTACTGTAATGTGTTACCATATAAATGATCAATAATAATGTTTCTTACTTAACAATAAATGGTGGCTCTGATTGATAGACCCAATATCTGATTTAGAAGAAAGATATATTTACATTTACATTTATGGCATAAGTTTTTATCCAAAGTGATTTCCATTAGGTGCATATTTCATTTTTATCAATTATTGCTTTCTCTGGGAATCAAACCTACCACCCTGACATCATTAGCAACATGCTTTACTCTTTGAGTGACAAAAATGTATAGGGAAAATACACCGTTAACCAAAAGCAGGAGTCAATCTGTTCTCAATGAGAGGTAGAGCAAAGAAAATTAGCTGCCGACTAAACATCTACTCAGTTTTTCACACATCCAATTCAAATGCATTTGTAAACGAGTGTTTTTCTATCAGCCTGTTTCAGCCTCTATGAAAACTGTAAATGAACCTTCTGCGCTGAGCCATGTGCTTTGTGCCCGGGCTGCTCTTAGGAAATTAATACCTATTCTTTATTCAACAGAGCAGAGCTGCGGCTCATTCACAGTTCTGTGTGTAACTCGGAGGCTGGAGGCCCCTTTACTCAGCCAGCGTCTATATTCATATTACTTGAACAACAGGGGTGTCTCCTTTGTGTCTCAAAAGAACATAGCCACACTTCTTAAGGATGTCGAAGATGCCTTTCATATTCAAATGACCCCTTTAGTTTGATTTAATCCGAATGGTCTCTCTAAGGACAGGTGTCCATGAATAATCATCGGCTTAGGTAGGCGTTGCTCAGAGAATTGTTGTTCAAATACATATGCATACCGTCGTGATAATCAGCACCGCATTTCAATTAGACACGTGCTTTGTAAACCGGCTCTCCAAATGTGATTAAGCTTTCATTAGTTAACAGGCCGGCACAGAGACGTCTTGTCTCGTAGCACTTCCTAAGGAAGCTTTTCATCAGTGCAAGATCAGCTTGAACTAAAATGCTGTCTCAGACTTTTTTGTAATCATCATGACTTCTGTGTTCACCTGCTCATTCACAAATCTCACTACAAAAATCTAGATATCCAAACAAAGTGTGCCATTTTTTTATACTGGTTCAACCAATTGTGCTAATTTAAGGGCGGGGCTTTCTGTTCACCGACCAATGGCATTCGTAAAATTATCCGTTTGCTTCAAACAGAAATACACCACCTTTAAACCTCTTCAAAACCTCTCACTTTAAAGTAAACCCCTCTCTCCAAACAGAATAAGCGTTTTATGTGATTGTATGGGTATTTTAAAATAGTGTGGTGCACCGGAGGATAGGGAGGTGCTGATATGAATAGGGATTTGCCCTCCACAGTGTATAGTGAGAAGAGAGAGAGTGATCCATCACAGTCAGGCTCCTTTCTGTGTGTCTATGGGGAGGTGAAGAGGCTGAAAACAGAAGCTGCAGTCTCTCTCTCTCTAAACACCCAGGGCACTGAGTGCACCACATTCACTACATTCACTCATTACATGCCTGTTAATCCAATTGACCATTAATTACTGGGGCTACGTTTGCCATACCAAAAAGCATTGATCCTCTACAGCAATTTAGCTTCATTGAATTTTAATCATTAATGGAGGGTTTCATTTTTGGTTAATGGCACATAAACTGTATTTTTATTGTCATTTTTAGCACTACATCGGGACCATATTAATTATCAGCAGACATTGGAGATTTTTAATTTAGCAGTATTCATCTGTTAATATTGGAAATATATACTGTTCAAAAGTTTGGTCAGTAAGATTTTGAAATATTTGTAAAAAAAAGTCTCTTATGCTCACCATGGTTGAATTTATTTGATCAAAAAATACAGAAAAAATAGTTATACTGTCAAATATAATTATTACATATTATATTTTTATAGTTAAATATTATTTTATTTTAATTTGATGGCAAAGCTGAATTTTTAGCAGCCGTTACTCCAGTCTTCAGGGTTACATGATCCTTTAGAAATCATTCTTATATTCTGATTTGCTGCTCCAGAAACTTGTCTTATTATTATTAGTGTTAAAAACAGCTGCTTCATATTTTTATGGAATCCATGATACATTTTTTTAGGATTATTTGATTAATAAAAAGTTCAAAAGAACATTTATTTGAGTTTTTTTTTTTTTTAGCAATGTAAAAATCGTTACTGTCACTTTTGATCAATTTATTGCATCCCTACTGAATGAATGTATTATTATTACTTTTTTTTTGATCTTACTAACCACAGACTTGAATCGTAGTGTATTATACATTAGGGCTGGGTTTTGACATAAATTTCACTTTGATTTGATTCAGTTCTGATTCACAAGCTTCCAATTCGTTTTGACTTCCGATTCAATTTAACATTGATTATTTTGGATACATACACTCTAAAAACTGCTGGGTTAAAAACAACCTAGCGCTGGGTAAAATATGGACATACGTAGTGATTGGGTTGTTTTGACCCAGCGGTTGGGTTAAATGTTTAACCCAACCTTCTGGGTAGTAACCCAACCGCTGGGTCAAAACAACCATATTTTGTAGTTTGTCCATATTTTACCCAGCGCTGGGTTGTATTTAACCCAGCAGTTTTAAGGGTGTATTAAATGAAAAACATATTTTTTCTCAAGGGAAAAAAAAAAATGCTGTAATATACATGAGAGTCAGTTGGTACTACGTTATACTAATATTAAAGGTTAAAATTAACTGATTTATATACATACACTTAAATTACCCTCAATGAATATTTTATAATAATAAAGTTACAATTACATAATTATATTTACTAACTGTTATTTTTCTAACTGACTAACAAGTTTATGGTCACTTATAAAATGAATAGTTCTAGTCTTTAATTCTGGTTGGTTGAGCAGTGTTCAAAGCTGTTGTAAGTTACTATACAAACATACACCTTTGTTTACGTCTGTGTTACTCAGAAACCACTTTGTTCCAACCACAACCGTTTCAGAGGAACTACATTGTTTGGTGGAAGAATAAAGCTTTTATTAATATCATTACTCTGTATTTGCTCTGTTTAATTTTGTGAAACCTTACTACGTATATGGAATAACCTATTTATAAAAGCAATAAGCCCCGTGAAGCCGTGGGTTTACAGTGAATTCAGTGAATCGTGCAGCGGATGCCCCTTAGCTGTTATAAATTCACTGTAAACCACGGCTTCTTGGGGCTTATTGCTTTATTATAAAACAGATCATTCCAGTCCTTGATTCCAATTGGTTAAGCTGCGTTCAAAGCTGTTGTAAATCACGCTACAAACGTACACCTTTGTTTACGTCTGTGTATTGCAACGGTTTCCAAGGAACTACATTGTTTGGTGGAAGAATAAAGTTTTTATTACTATCATTACACTTTATTTTCTTGGTTTTATTTTGTGAAATACCATGTATTTTTAAAATAACCCCCGTGAATTTATAACGTCCCTTAGCTGTTATAAATTCACTGTAAACCACGGCTTCTTAGGGCTTAATGCTTTATTATGTTTTTCTGAGGTCAATATGACATTACGTGACATATTGTTTGCAAGCCGTTTGACGTCTTTTCCGCTGGTGAAAAACTGAATGAGCGATTACATGAGACAGGTTACGGATTTCGGTAAGGTGTACTCTTTCTTTTAACATACCTTTGGATGTTTATGTGTATTTCGTGCTGAAACTGGTAAAACGAAGGAGATGATCAGCTCACCTCCTGCTTCTCTTGAACTGAGGCGCTACAGCGATCTGTCTGATCTCCACATTAAAAAGTGCCAAAAAATGTGAAATTTGAGACTTTGTTTCATATCAAAAGTAGCAAAGCACAAAGCTTATTGCAATTTTTTGGATGGGATGTGCGCTATGTTCCATTCATTAGCTGAAAACTAGACTATCTATAGTCGATTCTTGTAATTTAAGAATCAATATCGTTTCAGAAAAATGAGAATTGATTAAAAAAAAGAAATCAATGTATTTTACCAAACCCTATTACATATATATATATATATATATATACTTATTCATAAGGCAAATCATGTATAGATAAAGAAAATAAACTTGAAGCTTATAATCACCCAAAATATAAAACACATAGTGTAAGTAATTAGAAGATGCATTTTCTTATGGTAATTCACATGCATGTGTATCCATAAATTGTAATTTTACGATTTATTATGAATCTGTGAACTATGTATGACTGTAAAGGAAATGCAATGCTTAATTCTGCTCTGCTCTGAACCTCTTTCATCAGTCTTGAAGAGTTTGAAGCAAATCTAGGCTGTGAAGAAGCTAAACATAGGTGCCCCATCAGACCGCTGTGCTTTCATGATATCGTTCACATTCTGAGAGAAACCCCTCAGCGGTGAATAAAGAAAGGGCCTTGAGCAAGAGAGAGAGGCCAGAAGAGCTTGAAGAAGTCCTGGAGTGTGCAGTTGTCGGCCTTGTTAGCAAATATTTAGTATCTTCATTTTAAAAAAAGAAAAGAAAAGAAAAGAAAAAGGTGACGTAGAGGTCTAGACTGTTCGCAAACGGATTATGGAATGGAATGAAGAGAGGCATGTAAAATATGCTTTCCTTTAAGTTTTGTAGTTTATTATTTCATGTCCATTTCTTTTGCAAAGCATATTATTTCAGCTGACCAAAAACGGGACTCGGTATATACAAAAAGAAACAAATGCTAAACAGGAAATGGGTTTAGACTAGTGGAGTCTATCCCAGCAGAAACCCTTGTTCCTGGACACACAAAGACCTCGGGCTCAACGGTGTTTGTAGTGCAGTTGTAATGCAAAAGCGAAATGCATCCAGACAGACGAAGATGGGGGGAGGGGAGCTGGCTACTGCAAGCGCTTTAACCTAAACCCCACATATACACCCCCCAACGCCCTCTCGAATTAAGAGACGAAATGAACGCAAACCACCTGACCCCGCTCTCCAGACACTAATAAATGAATAGACTAAATGCTGTTGAATGAGGTATATATGACTGCTCCTTGGTAGAAAACAACACTTGAATTTAACAGCGGTGGGAAGTAATCTCATTCACAATGAACAAGCAACCAGACAAGAAAGAAACACATTATTTGCCCGGGCAACATAATGAGATTTACAGAGGAAGAAAAAACAGCATAGCCAAAACAGCCGAATTATACCAGCAACAGTCTTTGTTAACCAAATCAAACATTTACAGATTCCTCCATAACACAATAAGGAAAAATGCTTGCTGTTTCATAGCAAAGTATTTTGAATAACAAGGAAAAAACATAAAAGTGTGCTCAGACAGGTGTATAAGGCTCCTTTTCTTGCTCCCGGTGACCCCCTGATGTCTTTTTGGTGGGATGGGAGGGGAGCTTTATGTCCCTGATCTGGAGCAGATGGGGCTCCGTCTCTTGCCCACTGACATCTCTGCGGCTAGTCATCGGAACAGATGGGTACTGAGGGATCCTGGGATATTGCTAATCTGCTCCACCACAGCATTTAGAGATGGTGCATCCCCCTCAGTGTACACACTTACATCGACAAATCAGCTTGAGTTTGAATGGAGATGAATCACTAAAGTAACTATGATTTAGGCTGGTATGAATCCAAGGGTGTAATGCAACCTTTTTTTTGCTTTTTTTTTTTTTTTTGAGGAGGAGGCACCAGAAGAAATCCTAGCTCTCTCCTTTGCAAGATAAGACATGACCAAAGAAAAGACACACTTTTGTAAATAATGTAGTTACTCATATATTCATGCAATTTACACACATATTATACATATGTTATAAAACATACCTAGATATTGCATAACATATGTGTATAACATATATAGCATGAGTATTTTCTTTCTTTTGAATGCCTGCAAAGATATTTCACATTTTGTCCATTCACTATGTAATAATGTAACACATATGTTAAATTCAAAGGGTGACATGTATTTGCTTTATTAATGTCAAGATTGGTGATTATTAGATTTTACACTGTAAGCAAATCATTTCTTTCTCCATCAAACATCGGAACTACTCAGTTTAAACCAAAAGGTATTGACAAATGCCAGTAATAAGGGCAACCCCTTCTGACCTCTCTTAAAGCCCTAATAAATGTAATGCAATAGAACCTGGAATTCTGTCACATGCACTTTAACAAACAACAGAGAACAGGACACTGAATTCCATTGTTATTTATCACTTATCTCTTGACTTCATGATTATTATCCTGTTTTTATATTACCATAACATAACATCACAAACAAAACGGTGTTTATTCACCAGGCACGACGCAAATGTCAATGTATATCTCGTATCAAACAATATCCGATGTAATGTTTACTACCACGCCGGTGTACAAAAACTGAAAGCTGTATGTGCGTTAGAAAAAGTTATCTAATTAATTCTTATGGGAAATTAACATATTTAATGTTTCAACTATAAAACTCGTTCTGCAACTTGCCACTGTCCAATTCTCAATGTGTGTGACAGGGCATGTCAGTTCTCCATAGGCCACGACGGGGAAATTATTCGATGCCATAGGCATTTTAAGATAATTATTTAAGCTACACATATAATTATTTTAGCTCACCACGTCACATATTAATCTTTAAATGATTATTTGACGCTGTAAGTTGTTTAGCGTGACACACAGCACGCTCGTGTAAGTCATATGACAGCTCATCCCGACAGATTTCATATATGGCCAAGGCTTTATCTAGGTGTCCTGCAAAGAAGTCAACGGAGTCTGTAACGTTACACTCTCAAAGCATTGCATCCGAAATAATGCTGCACTAACACTGACCATCAGAGGCTGAATGCTGAGACACACATATTGCATATTTGCAGAATGAATGTCCGAATACAAAGCTTCTAATGTATTTACATATGTATATATACATTTCGCACCCACACAAAGAGAAACTACATGGATTAAACAGTTATTCGTTTGGGACAGAATTCCTTGAAATAGAAAATGCACCGTCCATACGGTCCTATTTCGAGACTCGGTTTGCACCCACGCTCTAAATCATGCGGAATACAGCACATTTTCGAAAACGAGCGAAAATAATGTTTAGAATTACTTACGCTTTCAGCGGATTCTGAATGACAGTCGCCATTTTGCCACACTGTAACCCAATATTCCAAATCTCTGAGTTCTTTGGGAACCTTGTGAAAGAAAAACAGCCAATACGGACCTCAGTGTCCGGCAGTTTGGCCAATACAATACCAGGAATCACAATCTGGGCGTGGCTTCTGAGAGCTGTCAAAATTATAAAAATTATTTCAACATCTTTACTTAGACTACTTGCTTGGCAAGTTAGAGAGATAAAGTAACCATATTTATGTTATGTTTTACATTCAGCAAAAGAATAAGAGCCTCCTGCCTTTAAAAGGCAACGTTCATTTGTCAGCTTTAACTAGATTTTTTTTTCTTATTTTAATTGTATTACGACTTGCTACATAATTTAGCTTGGTGATCATTATAGGGCTTATTTAAATATAAAAATGTAATGTAACTGTAATGTAAGTTAATTCATTTACAATATAAACAATGTTAATAAGTGCCTACATTATTTTTAATCAATTTTTCTTTTAAATGTAAATAGATACAATACATACAACGATCATCATTAACACATCTGCATTGTGTTAATCATAACTATTTACATTTTTATTTATTTCTTTTGCTTCATGTATTTTCTGTACGTCAACGAGACAGCCCCTGGCGTGATTGACAGCTCATTATCCAATCACATTGAAAACTTTCAGGGTTCCGCCAATGAACAGTAAGAAGGCGGGAATTCCCGGTGTCATGAGAAAACCATATTTCCAAACAGGAAGAAGTCAGCACGAGTGCGTCTTTTTCAGGTAAGTTTATAATGACTCTCCCTTTACATATAGTTACAAGTTATTTCAGCGATCAATAAACATATTAACGCGAGTTTTCTTCTGCGAGAGTAACCGTTAACATAAATGTACAAGCCACGTCAATGTTCATAAAGCAGTCTTAGCATGTTAGCTCCTTGTTCAGCTCCAAATCAGTGTTTTTCATCACTGCTCAGTTTGTTTATGATGCTAAACCTAAATAAAGTGTAGGTTTTCCTTCATATGTGCCCAAACCAAAAAAATTAATACACAGTTTTCTCTCTGTATATTACATAAGACATTAATCTGGTTTGACTAATTTAGCATATACTGGCATGATTCCTGAGAAGAAGAAGAAATGAAGCGGGGGAACTGGCGATCGAGTGGCAGGGACCGTCACCGACAACACAGTCATTCACACTGGCGGAGCAGACACCGTTCAGCCCACGATGACCAGGAATATAGGTAGCTAACACAGACTCTATCAGAGTCTATCATTTTTCACCTAGACGCTCCTTTAAATAAAAATGATGTCATTTACTCGCCCTCACGTAGTTGCATACCTGTTTGAGTTTTTCTGTGGTGATGTCAAGCAGAATAAATGCCTCAGTACTATTCACTTTCATTGTGTAGACAAAAGATGCCATCAAAGTGAATGCTGTCATTCTGCATAATATCTCCTTTTGTGTTCCACTAAAGAATGTCAAACAGGTTTGAAACAACGTGAGGATGTGTATTTTTTCTTAGTGAACAACTCTTTAATATGTATGTTGCATTCCAAATTAGCTCATGTGTTCATACTAAACTATTCAACCCTTCTGGCAGTTCAGTTCGTAACGGTCAAATTTATTTGGATTATTTTCAGTTAGGCTTGTATTTAACTTTATATTGGTTATTAACATTAGTTCTTTTTCTAGTTCTGACAGGACAGCAGGTGATGCAGGCTCATCCTCAACATCCTCATCTGCACCAGGTGAACTTTTACTTTACATTATCTCCCTGCATGTCTTTTTGTCCTGTCATTCCAAAACCATTCACTTAACCATTAACCGTTATTGTTTATAGAGTTGCCAGGTTTCTACTTTGACCCAGAGAAAAACCGCTACTTTCGTTTGTTGCCTGGGCACAACAACTGTAACCCACTGACAAAAGAAGGGCTCCAGAAAAAGGAAGAGGAGAAAAAGAGATCAGCTCTGCTGGCAGAAGATGATGGTCCTGGAAAGGTGAGTTGGGGAAGTATTGAATATGTTCTCTAGCTATACGTAAATATAGTTTATGGGCTATTTTACAGAATTGTATCAAAGGCAGAGTTGGAAATGTGTCTTTTTCCACTAATTTTGTATGGATGCAAATTGTATAATATCCAAGGTACGCATTTTTAGTAATTGTGCCGTTAATTCTCATAGTTTTTTCAGAAAGTTTTGGAATATTTGTCCTCTCGACAAATTTGTCACTACCGAAACGCAGTGATATATAATTTTAGTAGGGTTATATTGACTTATTAAGATTTTGCTTGCATCTTCCGTGTAAATATATCATTTTTTCTATTTCATAAAAACTTTTCAAAGGTAAATCAATAACAATGTTGTATTTTGAATCCTGTTTTTCTTTGTAAAAGTCAAAAAGGTTGCAAGGTTAAGGATTCATTAGTTTGAATATACATTAAACCAAACTCTATCATAACATCTTAGCTAATAATTCAGTATACTTTATTTTTGACAAAACATCCCATGTTTCGGTAGTAATGCTTTGGTAGTGACCACATCACATTACAGAATTTTAACCCACATCCGAAAATAATAAAATTGGCATAACTGTACTAAAATTTAGTTAAATTCCCCCAAATAGAGGATTATTCCCTTTTGTCACTACCGAAACAATGATGACATTGTTTGATGTTTCGGGGGTGACAGTTTTAGATACCTTTGAACCTAGCGCAAAGATGCTAATCAGCACGTGGTTAGCTAGCACAGTTCTGAACAGTGGTATACATATAAAAACTCAATGTTATGGAATAACTACAAAAAAAAGTATTTAATTATAGAAAAATGGTGTTCGTTAGTGACATTCTTTAAAGTTACACACAGATTTTTCATATTTTTTAACAGATTTACCTCAAAATGATGGGACCTATCCACTCACCATGTAAATGTTGATCATAAATGTTGGGGTGTAGTTAAAATAAGTCTCAGCCAATAGAATCATACACTGTTTCGGTAGTGGCATAAAAATGTGGGACACATTTTTTTTTACATAAAGTTTCATAAAACTTATAAACTTTTTTTTTTAACTTCACTTTTTTTTAAAAAATAATCAAAAAGATATTTCTAAAAACAGCAATGGAATAAATGCTAAAATGATTTCAGCGAAGTTGAAATTTAGGGGTTAGTAATCGTCTAAGATCTGAATACTTTAAATGCTTTTTAAATGTGTGTTTGGTTGTGGGACAGCAGTTTAGACCAATTATGTCGAATAGCCGTTATATGGACATTCCTCATTGTTTGTATCACATTTTTGCACTAAATTCCAACTCTAAAATTCTTTGAGAGAAATCTATTGATGCAAAATCATACCTGCAGTAATAAACCATAGTATTAAGATGCGCACATGATTTACCTTCCCCCCCGTTTCTTCCTAATATGTTCAGAAAGCTCCAAGGACTGGGCTGAATTCTGCATTGCTGTTACAGAAGAGACATCTGGGTCTGCTGCCCCCAAGCTCCTATTCTAGGTATGACATAAAATATCTTAGGGACAGAAAGCACTGTACCAGAATCCCAAAATGAATTTGATTCCAAGTGTGTTCTCATTTTGCAGGCTGATCCATGAAGTTAAAGTCAGCGGGATGCAACGTCACAGGCTGGAAGTGCAGAGCTCTAACTCCACCAGCCCAAACACAGACAACTTCCATCTTATTGTTGTAAGCCTCTCATTTACTAGAAAACTGGCAACTCAGTCCATTTAAATGAGTTCTCGGAGGGAAAAGCAGCATGTTATGCTGAGGACAGGCAACTTGAGAACGGTCAGACCATTTGTGGGTTACTCTTTGTTTTCATGGAAATGGATTGCTGGCAGGTGTTACTGGAGGTTTTGGCCTCCAGTTGTCTGTTCTTTGAAAAACTAGCAGAAGGGAGATTACGTTTTGGCAGTGATTGTGGTTTCAGACTGTGCTTTCCTTTTTTTTTCCTGGATTCATCTTATTAGGCAGATTCAGCTTGTGAACGAGTTTTCACAGTAAATGATGTGTCACACGGAGGCTGCAAGTACGGCATTATGAATTTCCACGGCTGCAGAAAAGGCTCTCTGTCAGTGGAGATGTGCGATAACCTCTATTTTACTAATCGCAAGGTAACCTGGGGAATTTGAAATGAATTCCTTTCACCAAAAATAAGATGTTTCATAGCACTGAAAACTATTTCCTTTTAATTTTGTTTTAGGTGAACTCTGTATGCTGGGCGTCTGTGACGCATACAGACTCGCATGTTCTGTATCCTTTACACATTTCAGATACTAAAAACTAAATCTTCAATTAATTTGATGCTTATTTTGAAAGTGTAATTCATTGTTAGCATTGCCACAAAACAGATGTGGAGGTGGTTAATTTCCTCTTAATTTTATTACATTCAGATTTCACTTTGTTAACTGTGAAATACTTCTATGAATGTAGGTCAAATAATAAATTTAATTTGAATAACGTGTGTAACCTGTGTCATTACAATAGGATCATACCTGCAAATTACTCTATTAATGACCATTCATTAATCATCAAATAGTCACAAACATCTCTAATCAATGAGGAAGTGTTTCTTGACAAGTCTTTTCAGGTTGTGTTTGGTGGGCATTTCTCAGACTCCAGGCTGTGTAAGCTTATTACCTGCTTCTCTTTTCAGCAACTTTAATCCAGGTACAAATCTTTTGCTTTTGGGTCTCCCACATTTTTAAATTAAAAACACTTTTTATTTGTTTTCCCTTTATGAAACTGAAATTACTTTTTTTATCAGATCAACCAGGGATGCTGTGCAGTTTTAAGATCTCCACAGCTTGGTCATGTGCATGGTGCCTCAACCCACAGGCTGATAAAACCTTCAGCACTGGTGAGCTTTTCTGTGTTTCTACAATATGCGGTTGGAATGAAAATAATGCTTCTTATGGTTACATTTAATTGACCAATAATACAGTTAAAACAGTAATTTTACAAAAATATTACAATGTTCTGTTTATGTATACCTAGGCCTTTCTCGACGAGTGATTGTGACGGATGCTGTGACTGGACGCAGAGCGACGTACCTTGCAGGCAGTGATGTTCTAGCTCAACAGTTTGCCCTGAGGGTGAGAAAAGAACAATGATTTTTTTTTTTTTTTTTTAAAGCAACTTTGAAGTCATGGCCATGGTGCAGAGGTAGTGCACATGCTTGCTAATATTTTTTTTTCTGAAGAAAGATAAACATGGATACTGGGGAAAGCCATTATCCTAAAAATGTCATGGATGTATATTTACTGAGTTATCCTCTATTTTGTAGTGGGGGATTCAGAGCCAAATTACAGGGGGTAAAAATGACTTCAGAAAAATGGCAGCATCATTGTTATTTACACAGAGATTGGTAGGTCTATTAATAAAATATGTTGACTTAAGCAACATTTTTCAAGTGTTTTTTTTTTCCCCTCCAAAGTTTGCATTCCTGTAACTTAAGAAGTTTTAAAGATATCTTAATACCCTTTTAGATATTGGGTCTTAACAAACCTTCCTGTTGTTATTTTCCTTTTTAAGGCCCTGCATGGTTCAGTTCCATAGATATCAAAATTTCAATATGACACCTGGAGTAAATCAATAAATTGAACATTTTCAGTGGTCAAAAACCAAATGTGGATCACTTTGCATACAGAAAGAGCACTTTTCAAGTTTTTTTTGTTTTTTTTTTCCTCCAAAGTTTGCATATCATAGCTCAAGAAGTATTAAATAAATCATAATGCCATTTTAGATATTGGGTGTTAACAAACTTTCCTATTGGTACCTTCATTTTTAAGGCCCTGAATCGTTCAGTTCCAGAGATATTAATTTTTAAGGCTCTATGTGGTTCAGTTCATGAGATGTTGGAATTTCAATATGTCTCCTGTAGTAAATCCTTAAATTGTACACATTTTCAGTGGTCAAAAACCAAATGTAGGTCACTTGATATACACTCTTAAAAATAAAGGTGCTTTAAATGGTTCTTCACAGCAGTGCCGTAGAAGAACCATTTTTGGTTCCGCAAAGAACAAGTCAGTCAAAGATTCTTTAAAGAACCATCTGTTTTTTACCTTTTTATGACCTTTTTTCACCACAAAGAACCTTTTGTGAAACAAAGGTTTTTTAGATGTTAAAGGTTCTTTATGGAACCATAAAGAATTTTATTACCATTTTATTTTTTAAATAAAAAAGGTTCTTCTATGGCATTGTGAAGCACCTTTATTTTTAAGAGTGTAGGGCCTTGAAAATTAAGAAAGGTTTAAGAACTAGAATCTAGAATCATAATGCAGTATCTTTAAAAATACTTGCATTATAGGCATGCAAACTTTGGAAAAAGGAAATGAATGCATTATTTGTTCTTCAGACATTCCTCTGAAAATGAAAAAGTATCATCTGTATGCAAAGTGACCCACATTTGGTTTTTGATCACTGAAAATGTGTTCAGTTTAATGATTTATTCAAGAAGCCATACTGAAATTCTGATATCTCTGGAACTGAACCAAACAGGGCCTTAAAAATGAAGATACCAAAAGGAAAGTTTAAGACCCAATGCCTGAAAGGGCATTAAAATATCTTTAAAACTTCTTGAGTTACAGGCATGCAGACTTTAAAGAAAAAAACACTTGAAAAGTGCTTTTTTCCCCATTTTGAATGGTCACCATTGGCACCTAATGCAATAAAGACGCAATAACAAACAGATTTTACCAACAGACCTACCAAATTCAGTGTAAAATAACATTATGATGCTGCCACTTTATGAAGTCATTTTTACCCCCCTATAATTTGGCTCTGAATCTCAGTTGAAAATTGTCATTTGAACCCCCACTACAAAATAGAGGATTGCTCAGTAAATATACATCCATGATATTTAATATTTTGGTTTCATCACTATACATGTCTATCTTTTTCAGAAAAAAATATTAGCTATCAAAAATCATTGAAATGTTTTACAGAAATCAGTGATTTGTGTAATGCTGCTTCCATACCACTAAATGGGAGAACAAGTCAACAACACACAAAGAGTGTACTTTTTGAGGGGCATAACTATAGATACATAATTATAGTAAAATTATAGTTTAAAAAAAATGTTTATTAAGAAAAATCTCTTCTACACCATGTTTAAAGTCTCCAGGATTTTAAAAGTTATAGTAAATGACAGTTTTTATTTATTAAAATATCTATTTTAACCAATAGCCAAAAGATATCTTATCTATAACAGTTTAAAAAAGTCAAGACTTTAAAGAAGACTTTATAATTTGTCTCTTTGACTGTTAATAATAACATTCTGTGGGGGAAAGCGTTTGTAAATGTTATCAGTTTTCTCACGTTTCTTACTTTATGCACATGAGGAAAGATATCTGTGTGACACTTTGTGCCATGCCCCTCGTATTTTAGGCTCCCGTGCTGTTCAACGGCTGTCGCTCAGGAGAGATCTTCGGCATTGACCTACGTCAGCGTGACAGGGGTCGCAGTCACGGTTGGAAGACCAGCCGCTTCTTCCAGGAGTCAGCCATCACCTCGGTCCAACTGCTACAGGATGAGAACTACCTCCTCGCTGCTGACATGCTGGGCAAGGTCTGTCTGTGATAAACAACTAAAATGACCAGACCATCGTGCTATTAATAACATTTTAGAGCTTTGAATTATTAATAATTTTTATTCTCCCTACTAATTGCCACTGAATAGATAAAGCTGTGGGACATCCGTGTTAAGCGGACCGTCAAACAATACGAAGGACACCACAACGAATACGCCTACCTACCTATTCACGTCAATGAGCCAGAAGGATTGCTGCTTGCTGGTACATTTTCTTCATATAAACCACAATTTAAGTTCAGTTCTATTGCAGTGCTTGTACCATATCTCATTGTGTGCCGTTTGCAGTGGGTCAGGACTGCTACACCCGACTCTGGAGCCTCCAAGACAGCCGTCTCCTCAGGACGATCCCCTCACCTCACCCTGCAGGGAAAGACTCAATCCCAAATGTGGTGTTTTCCCCCCAGCTGGGTGGTAGTAGAGGACTTCCTGGACTTCTTATGGCTGTTCGTCATGATCTATACTACTACTCTTACAACAAAGACTATCAGGATGGACTAACACTGGAGGGTCAGTGCTAACAATTACCAGAATCAGGCTGCTGTGTGGAAAATACATCTGTTGCCATTGTCTTATTGACCGAAATGTTGCCGTTTTACCATTTGCCTTTAGTTTTTCTTTCTTTTTTTTTTAAGGGAAAAAAAGTAATATTCTAGATTAGACTGTGGTGGATTCAGAATAATTTTTGGCCGTTATGTCATCAATAGACTGATTTTTGGAAATGCTTATTAGATATAATATTTAAATTATAGTCGCATATAGCCACTTGAAGCATACCTCCTAAAAGTGCAATTTCATGTTGTTGTTGTTGTTTTTTTTGGAAACATTTTACTTGAAATATGCCTGAAGTTTTTGTAAAAAAAGAGGGGAAACAATTCTTCAATGTTTAAAATAAATCGAAACTTTGTTTATCTTTATCCTTGCAAAACAACATTGAACCCCATTGAAAAAAGTCCTGATAATTTACTTACCCCAATGTCATCCAAAATGTTCATGTCTTTCTTTCTTCAGCCTTAAAGAAATGAAGGTTTTTGAGGAAAACATTCCAGGATTTTTTCTCCATATAGTGGACTTCAATGGTGGCCAAGGGGTTGAAGGTCCAAATTGCAGTTTCAGTGCAGCGTCAAAGGCCTCTACACGATCCCAGCAGAGGAATAAGGGACTTATCTAGCAAAACGATCCACCATTTTCTAAAAAAATAAATAAATAAATAAAAATTGTATCCTTTTTTGCTCATCTTGCACTAGTTTGACACATTACTTATTCACGTTGGGAGTGTTTACAAAGCGAATGTGCGAAGAAAGTCAAGACGCCCTTTACAAAAAAAGGTAAAACAACGATGTCGGACGATTTTGAAATTGGAGGAGTTTTTCAAACCAAAGTACAAAGAATGAAGAACTAACCACTTGTGACCTTTCCAACGTGAGTACATAATGTGTTAATTGAGCTAACGCAAGATAAGCACTTGTGGTTAAAGAGTACAAAAAAAAAATAATTTATTTCATTTTAGAAAATTCGTCTTGTTAGATATGACCCTTATTCCTTGGCTGGGATCGTGTAGAGCCCTTTGGACCTTCAACCTACTGGCTACCATTGAAGTCCACTACGTGGAGAAAAATCCTGGAATGTTTTCCTCAAAAACCTTAATTTCTATTCAACTGAAGAAAGAAAGACATGAACATCTTGGATGAAATGGGGGTGAGTAAATTATCAGGACATTTTATTCAGAAAGTCAACTGATCTTTTAAAGGAGAAGTCCACTTTCAGAACAGCAATTTACAGATAATGTACTCACCCCCTTGTCATCCAAGATGTTCATGTCTTTCTTTCTTTAGTCCTAAAGAAATTGTTTTTTGAGTATTTTTTTTTTTTCCCATATAATTGGCTGCTATGGTGCCCCGAGTTTGAATTTCCAAAATGCAGTTTAAAAAGTGAACATGCAAAGAAGATCAAACACCCTTAACAAAAAAGGTAAAACGCAATATAGGATGATTTTAAAGTTTGGAGAGAACACAAGATGGGAGTTTTTCGACATACCTGTCATGAACAAGAAAAAAACAGAGGTCGGAAAGAGCAAGACAAGATGAGCGTTTGACATTAAAAAGTATATAAATTGTATTATTTCTATGAAAATAACCGATCGTTTCGCTAGATAAGACCGTTCCTCCTCGGCTGGGATAGTTTACAACCACATCTGGGATCGTTTGAAGCCGCATTTAAACTGTATTTTGGAAGTTCAAACTCGTGGGCACCATAGAAGTCCACTATATGGAGAAAAATCCTGAAATGTTTTCCTCAAAAAACATAATTTCTTTACGACTGATAACAGAAAGACATGAACATCTTGGATGACAAGGAGGTGAGTACATTATCTGTAAATTGTTCTGGAAGTGGACTTCTCCTTTAAGGGGGGGTGCACTGTCCCTTTAAGTACAAATATGCATTTACACATTTTGATATTTAAGCCACACTCTTAGAGGTACTCAAGTTTAATTTAATTAGCATACAAGGTGCAAAGAACATAAAATGATATTGATTTTTCTTATGTCTGTGTCAGTCATGTTCGGTCATCCACACATAATGCCTCACTGAGTCTACCATAACCTGATTCTACAAAATGAGTGTTTGTTTGGCCAAGAAAACAATTGAAATGACAGTGATCATAACACATACCATGGGCTAAATAAGATAACGAGATTTATGTGGATTGGCATCTCTTTTGACAGATTATGCAAAGCCACATTTGTGTGGTTTCATAATGGCTTTGTGTTAAGAGTCACTATTGCAGTTGATACGGCAACTGTGGTAGTGATTCATTAAAAAGGTCTGTTTTAAAAAACATTTAAAATAAATGATTAAAACGTTTTTAAATTATGCTGAACAAATGCCAGATCTGCTTCATAACAGGCAGCAAATAATAGAGACAAGTAGGAAATAATCTAAAATCTACACTAGGGATTCTTGGAGGGTAAAGGAATGCAAAACAAAATGGACAGTCTTGCATTTTAAACAGGTAAAGGCAAAGTAATATTCTAAAACTGAAAATTCAGCAACACAACAGGACGGTAAACAATGTAACTAATATTTGTGCGCCGGTCTATGCGTCACGTAGAGGCCATATGTTAGCTGCCTTTACCCACAGGAAGGCCCATATGGATCTGCAGCCACAGAAATGGAACGGACATATCCATATTTTGCACCTTTGATCATGTTTAACACTTTATTTCTACCATGTTTAAACCCATTCTGCAGATTTTCCCCGAAACGTTCATTCCAACGTTCCATCTGGGCCTGCCCACAGGTGACGTATTGCATGGTAGACAAAGGATTGTCGAGGGTTTGACATACATTTATTTTCCTGCTGGATTTAACCTTTAAAAGAAGAAAATACGTAGGCCATTACATATGTTAAACTGTGAACAGCTTATGTAGAGCTGAGGAGCATGATGTGAATGAAGTGTTGGGACAAAAAGCAGAGATGTTCCTCTCAAACAATCATTCGTTGGATTCATTGGTTCGAGAGCAGCGCTGTGGCCACATACGGGGGTGTCTTATAATGCGGAGTGATGTTCGCTTCTGCTAGAGCTCTCCAGATTTCTGGTTGCAGGTGATGCACACCCGCACAGGATGGTCCCAACCTCTGGAGGGCACAGCCCGGCGATCAGGGGAGCAGTCGTTACATACTCCTTGTCCACATGCACGGCAGTGATGGATGGAGAGACGGGCATTAAACTCACGCTGGCACTCGTGGCAGCAATGAATGTCTTGGTCGGGGACCCAATATGCTGGACGGGCAGCATCTTTTACCAGACCTAGTAAATGCATTTGATAATTTATATATGCTGATATTTCTGTGCAAGCATGTAATTGAAGTGGTTACTTTAACAAGCCAAAGGTTTTTCAGTAGTAAATATTATAATAGATTGATACTCAACTGTTTTTTGGTTTGCAATTAATATTAGTAGTAACATACTGTCATGTTAACATTTTTATATGCTCCGAGAGGAGTGAAGAACTCACCGAGAGGGATGTCTATAGCAGTGACTACCGCTCCTAATGTGTTCTGAACAGCTTCTCCCACCTTCCTCGCGATCAGAGTTCCACCTTGCTCCTCTTCCAGCGCAGCATCCAGTAGTTCTGTGTAAGACCAGTTTTGATATAATTCATATTATAAATTGAAATACAGCATGTTTATGTCACAACATATTGCACCAGGATCTGACATCAAGTGTGTAGTACTTTCAAAATTATCCAAACCTGTGTAAATTATACGTTTTTAACACATTATTTAGCAATGTGTTATTTGAGATATTAATGATCTCTCTGATTTGCATCATTGCACAACAGATCATGATAAAACAATCACTTTTGATCTATCTTTTGATGTTTTTTAAAGTCTTTTCTGCATTTATTAGATTAAAAATACAGAAAAAACATGATATTGTGAAATATTACTGCAGGTTTATATAGAGGTTTTCTATTTCAATATACTTTAAAATAGAATTTATTCCTGTGATGCAAAGCTGAATTTTTAGCATCAATAATGCAGTCTTCAGTGTCACATGATCCTTCAGAAATTATTCTAATATGCTGATTTATTATCAATGTTGAAAAAAGTTGTGGAACAGGATTGGAACCTGTTATGCTAAAATGCAATAATATTTCATAATATTACTTTTTTATATAAAATAAATGGAACTTTGAGCAAGCATAAGAGACTTCTTTAAAAAAATCTTACTGATCCCAAACTCTTGAATAGTGTGTATATATATACACATATATATATCAGTTGAAGTCAAAAGTTTACATACACCTAGCAGAACTATATATATATATATATATATATATTATATTATATTATATATATTATATTTTTATTTTATATTAAACCTTCTGTAATAGTTGCATATTAGGAGTCCCTGACACTGAGTCCCTCAGTGTGAAAAGATGGATCTCAAAATCATAGTCATTGTTGGAAAGATTTAAAATACACAAAAATGCTGAAAAACCAAAGAATTTGTGGAACGTGAAAGATTTTTCTGAAGAACGGGGAAGTTTAACTGTTCAGAACAAACAAGGGACTTAAGAACAACTATCACTAAACAAAAAAAGCACAGCTGTGGATCATTCAGGTAACAACACGGTATTAAGAATCAAATGTATGTAAGCTTTTGAACGAGGTCATTTCTATTATTTTTTCTTGTGGACCATATGTAAACATCTTTTATGTGAAATATTTTATTCAGGTCAGTACTAAATAAAAATGACATGCATATTTTGGTAACATTTTGCAGATTCTGCAAGGTGTGTGTAAACTTCTGACTTGAACTGAACTGTATTAGATAAATAGATGTATATGTAATATGTATATATCTTCTGAGATATCTTTTGGGATACCTTCTGGGATTCCTCGGTTTTGAAAGCAGGCGTCACAGACTCGCACAGGCGCCAGACCCCAGCCTCTCTCAGGGACTGGCCGTGCCTTAGAGGAGCAACCATCACAGAAACCGTCTCCACAGGCCCGACAGTGGTGCTTCGTATCATTATCTTGGAATTCCACTCCGCAGTTTTTACATCTCTGGAAAAAGTTTTAGCATTTTAGTGAAGGCATCTCTAAAAAAAAAAAGCCACAATAAAATTGCCTAGCATTAAAACTCACAATAATGAGAGAATTGGGTTTCCAGTAAGCAGGAGCAATCTGGTCTGTTAACCAGGCGGTGACGGCTTTGGCAGGCTTGACGCTTAGTTCTGAAACAGACTGAGCCATATAGTTCACACCATCCAGCAGCCTCTGCGCGGCGTTGTTATTGTCCTTCAGGAATCCGTCGGACTGAGACATAAATGTGAAAGTAAACGAAGCTTGTTCGTTTTGCTATTTAAATAGTAGAAACGTGGGAAAAACAGCAGATTACTCTCACCCCTGGCCAGACATGCTGGATCTCGGTCCGAACCACTGTATCAACAGGGTCCTGGTTTCCATACCAGTACTGCCTACTTCTATAGATCACCGAACAGTTTGGACACTCGATCACATATCTGCAAAGGAAAACACCCAACTTAGTCCTGTATTTTTTTAATAAACTAAATGAACTTTTACAAACATAATTTAATAACACGACTCACCCGGACCAGGCGTATATAGCCAAGCCAAACCATGGTGAGTCAGAGGATGCCGTCGTCTTTGGAACCACAATCACCTCTTTGCCACTCTCATAACATGCCTGGAATAACAGGTTTACACGCATAATGTCAGACCTGGCAGTCACACAGCATGTGTCAGGGTCAGGTCATGTGTTACATTGTTTATGACCTACCTTGCAGGTGTAGATGCGATTATCATAGTGGGCTGAGTAGCGGCAGCGGTGTTTAGCCTCATGCGCCACACCTTCTCGTAGGTGATTCATGCTGTTTTTACAGCCTGAGCTAAAAAAAAAAAAAACAAAATCATCACAAAGTATGAGAATTACATTTGTTTAAATATGTAATTCAGAACAGGTTTTAGCAGGGTGTACACACAAGGGCATTTCCACGCGCATTACAAGAGTCAAAACTAGTATAGTCAAACATAATTAGTAGTTTAGACACCTGTGTGGAGACGTATAAATAACTCCTTTGAACCAGTTCTTTTAAATGATTCAACCAAACCAGTTCTTAAAGTGTTTACATACACTTTCAGAACTGGTTTGGTTGAATCAATTGTAACTTTTTTTTTTTTAAGTGGGTCCCAATGTTCCGAGTTTAGTCGAGGAGTGTACAATCAAAGAAACAACATCAAAAACAAACAAACATGTAACTCTAAATGTTTTTTTTTTTTTTATGCGAGACTTTTATTATGAAAGACGTGCGTGAAGCTGTTGACATTTCTGCCAGATGCAATTTAAGTAGGAAACACACG
The DNA here is from genome assembly GCA_019740295.1 of Labeo calbasu. Classification (NCBI taxonomy): domain Eukaryota; kingdom Metazoa; phylum Chordata; class Actinopteri; order Cypriniformes; family Cyprinidae; genus Labeo; species Labeo calbasu. Next base: position 40,643 of record JAHKKF010514898.1, read on the forward strand.
CTGCCCCTATTCAATATCTGATTCAATATCAAGATGTTGTCGGGCTTAGTGTCATTATTCTATCGTTATTTTCGTAACTTATTACGAAATAAGTCTCACACCTCAGAAAAACGAACTGTCCTATCATGTCAGACGTTATACTGTGGTCGTATCGCGCACTCTCCTCGCAAATGCGGCGGCGCGCCGTGTCACTGTATTCTCTATGAGCGTGCAACATGTGAAAGTACCAATAAATCACATAACTGGTAAGTTACTTTGTGTGTTAGCTGCTTAGAATTTGCATTAAGGTATGAAACTATTCAGGAGCAGTTTCCATGTTTCATTCATTAACAGTTCATGTTAGTATTGTGTATTCACTATAGCGTTGTTTTCATAACCCAAAAAAGCCATGCTATTTTCACTTTGTGTAATTTTGTATGTTTAAATGACTGTGGTGGCTCATACCAACTTAATTAAAAACTAGTTTGGGACTGCTATTTAATAGCCTTAATAGCTGTTTATTCATCAGTATTAGTCATATTTTTACAATTTATGTGTATGTTAAGTAAAGGGGGATGGTACTTGTGTGTGTCAACAATTTTACTATAATTCTATCTATCTATTTTTGACCATATTTATTTCATTTTTGTTCCTCAAAATCAGCATAAAATGTCATAACACTGACAGATTCCATCTGAATCTTTGTACCCAAATGACACTGTTATTTAACAAAAAAACTATTGTTTAAAAGTTTGGGATAATTAAGATATATATTTTGTTAATTTTATTAATACTTTTATTCAGCAAGGATGCATTAAATTGATCAAAAGTGAAAGACAGTATAATGTTACGTAATTTGTATGTAATGGCTGAAGTACATTTTAAAATACACTACCAGTCAAAAGTTTTTGAACAGTAAGATTTTTAATGTTTTTAAAGAAGTCTCTTCAGCTCAACAAGACTGCATTTATTTGATCCAAAGTACAGCAAACACAGTAACATTTTGAAATATTTTAACTTTTTTAAATAACTGTTTTCTATTTTTGAAGGGTCATAGGACACTGAAGACTGGAGTAACGATGCTGAAAATTTATTTTAAAATATTAAAATAGAAAACTATTATTTAAAATAGTAAAAATATTTCACAATTTTATCGTTTTTGCTGTACTTTGGATCAAATAAATGCAGGCTTGGTGAGCAGAAGTGACTTTAAAAAAAAAAAAAAATTAAAAATCTTACTGTTCAAAACTTTTGACTGGTAGTGTATATTACAATAAAAATTTATTTTAAATTGTAATCATATTTCAGAATATTACTGGTTTTTTTTTTTTACTGTATTTTTGATTAAATAAATGTAGCTTTGGTGAACTTAAGAGGCTACTTTTATAAAAAAAAAAAAAAAAAAGTAAAATATTCATACCGCCTCCAAACTCTTGAACAGTAGAGAGCATGGACTTCTACATGAGTGTTGCTTTAAAAAGTGGTAAACAGATTTGAAATCAGAAGTGGAGAGATTCCTGAGATGTGAAGACTTACCCACAGCTGAGGCAGATGCTGGAGCAGGTAAAATATTCATCTGGAAAGAAAGAGTTGCTTGCCAGATGCTCATCAGGAATTTCTCCACTGAAGCACTCACTCAAAGCCTGGAGAACGAGAGCTTGATCAGCGACACAAACTACTGTACATTACAATTCGTACCTAGAAATAGCACACATATCCCATGCAATATTTCAAGGCCAGAGCTCAAAATTTTCAAATAGTCATGTGACAAAAAAAGGCTGCCTTAGTAGACTAAACACATAATAAAAAAAACCTAATGTGTGCCTTCTATAATGGTTTGGAGAAACGTCACTGGAAACATCAATCAAAGAAGCTTATAAAAGAAAAAAAATACCTGTAAGGCTTTGTAGATGACACCGGCAGACCGTGGAGATCGTGTAGTGTTGTTGTCTAACTGCTGCTCCACGCTGCGCAGCAGACCGCTGAAGTCAGTAGGAGGGTTGTGGGTTCGGGTGCCCCGGTACTGAATGGAGCTGAATGCTTCCGGAAAGAGGCCGAGCTTTCTAAAACGTTCCTGAAGAAGCCGCTCGGCTGATTCTGATGGCTTGTCTACAGTGGGTGTAAGAGAGACGTATTACACATTAACTATATTAATCTATTTCTGTGTCATTCCTAACTGATTACTGTTGGGTGCAAAGGACAAAAAAGGAAAACATCCAAAACTGTAAACTGACCTGAGCCTAATAACTTGGTGTGGACTGTCTCATGGAAGATTATAACGGCAGGACCCAGAGTCGAAAGGGGCACGTCCAAACCACACCGTGCAGTTGTGGCTTTCAGCTCTTTTGTGAAATGCTTTAGATACGCATCTGATGCATCTCCAAGAAATTTGAAAAGATCATCGTGTAGCCGGTCAGCGTGTGTCCGATAGATGACCAGATCGGAGACTGCGAGCACCTTCAGTAGGAGGCGGGTTCGCTGGCCTTGGTTAGTTCCTGCCCCTAGGAGCCCCTCTGTGTCAACAACCACCACCTTATGAACAGGGTCCATTGCTGCCCACACCCCAACGGTGCAGGATTCCTGGGTTGGAGATGTCTTGAAAACTTCACGACCCAAAAAGAAAGTATGATTGAGGGTGTGGGATTTGCCTTCTCCGGTGTTGCCGAAAATGGACACCACCTTCAAGAGCTCCTCGGGCCTGCAGCCTAATTTCCTCACAAACTCCTCCTCATTCTTCACCTGTTCAGGTTGTGGAAATTGATATGTTGTTTAATAATGAGTCACTCAGTATCACAGATTTTCCTTGCGTCATTGTTTTTCTACAACAGCTGCATAAAATAGTAATTTAAAAAAGTTCATACTCAATAACTTGATTTTAAAACCAAATTTGGTCATTTATTAGTTTGTAACTTCCTTCCAACAAGTATTAGCGACTTTTTATCTTGGTATTCTGGCTTTTTTTTCTCAGAATTGTGACTTTATTTCGAGATACAAATTCACAATTCTGACTTTTTTCTCAGAATTGTATGATATAAACCTGCAATTCTGACTTTATATCTCACAATTACGAAAAAAAGTCTGACTTTAGGACTCCCAATAGCGAGTTTATGTCTCACAGTTACGAAAATTGCGAGTTTGTATCCGAATTGTGAGCAGTAAACTCGCAATTGCGAGAAAAAAGTCAGATTGGTGAGATACAAATTCACAATTCTGACAGAATTGTATGATATAAACTCGCATTTCTTATCGCAAATGCGAGTTTATATCTCGAAAGAAAAAGTCTGTAAACGCTGTACAGTCGTAATTGTGAGAATTGCGAGATATAAACTCAGAAAAAAAGTCAGATTGCGAAATATAAACTCAATTCTTTTTTTCTCAGAATTGTAACAAACTCAAAATTCTGACTTATTTTCTTACAAATGCATGTTTATATCTCGCAATTCTGACTTTTTTCTCAGAATTGATTTTATTTCTTAAACTCGCAATTGCGAGTTATAAAGTCAGAATTGCAAGAAATAAACTCACAATTCTGACTTTGTAACTCCCAATTTCTTGTAACTTCTTTGTAACTTGCAATTGTGAGAAAAAAGTCAGAATTGTGAGATAGTAAGTTGCAATTACCTTTTTTTGATTCAGTGCCAGAAACGGGCCTCCATATGAATCTGTGTATCATTCCTTATTCAGTTTTTTTTTTAAAAATCCAACTTCTGAAAATCGAATTGTCTTATTATCTATTTTCAGATACAATATTTGGAAAAAATACATAATGTCAATACAGAATATAAATCACACAAATCCGTTTCCATTTGCCAGATCCATTCCCAATTTTTCAAAAAAGAGGGTGTGGCTTCAGTCAATTAGCTTCGTAACGAGTACCCTAGGCCAATCAAATCTGAGGACCTGAATTAACTGTTGTATAAAAGGGAAAACACTTCTGAAATACAAAGGTTACGGAAGCTGACTTACTTGCATATCTTCCTTTTCATCCACTAGAAGAAAGCTGCTGACTTTCTCCAGTTTAGCTTTCAACGCGTCCAGCTGTTCATCTCCAGTGCTGCAGTTCTTCTCGACGGGTTTCGAAGGCGGATAGGCGGTGAGAGGGTGCTTCCTTTTACTGACCCCGCTGTGAGTCCGTTTTTGACAGTCCAAACACAGGTTGATTTTACATCCCTGACAGCGGACCACTGCTCTCAGCCGCCCCCCGTTCGGAACGCCCCCGTCCCCTTTACATGAGTCGCAGTAGGGTACGTGGCCAGGTGAGATTCGGATCCTATCGTGGTTCCTCATGCGCTCCTGACGGTGGAGTTCCAGCTCGCAGCGGGCGCACTGCAGGCTGCCGCATTCGTCGCACTCGAAGGCGGCCTCGTCGGCGCCACCGCAGGCGTAGCTCTCCTGACAAACCAGGACGCCGTTCATCCCCTTCTCCACCGACGAGCCCTGACTGCTCATTATACGTCTAAATATAAGAGCGAGGTAGCGAACCGAACGGAAGCAACCGAATTTAAAGTACTAAATTCCCTGTGTAAACACACTGAGTAGATACTCCTCAAAGTTGAACCAACTACAGCAGAGACCAACCTAAATGTACAACCAACGAGAAATGATATAATGCCTCAAATATGATCTTAAACAAAATATCTCACTCGTTTGCCTTGAATTTCATTGGAATTCAAAATGTGTTGTGTCAAATTATGACACTGGCTTAAAATCAAATATTCAATATGAACTATAAATAGATCAGTTGACATCCGTATAGCACTGGCACTAGGTCAGACTTGTCTAGCTTTCAGGTTGGTTTTAAAGTGATCAAGCAGTCTAAAGTGTCTAAACTCACAAACTACAAGCAACAACCATCGACATGTATTTATTGGCAGGTGTAAACACTAAGAAAACAGCTACATTCGGGTGTTGTTATCGTCCTGGGCTTTGTTACTCAAGCTAGCTAAGCTTAGCATACGTGTCTGTAAAAACACCTCCAATTTCAAAGACTACAAATACTATGGGGTTAGAAATATGACTAATGCAGCTGAATTAACAATTGTTTAGTATCGTACAGACTGTCCTTAAAGTATGTTCACCCAACAAGACATTGATCAACACAGCTTTGACCGAACAAAACAAGCTGATTTCGAGCCAGAATCACACCGCAGTTTTCATCAAACAAGCTGCTGAATTCCCTGAAACATCGCACACGACAACGACCCTTTGATAAACGCAAATTAATAAGCCGGTTGATGTCAAGATTACTGTTTTTTTCCCCACCAGCTTGTAAAATGATTCCCCTCCCCGGTAGATTCGGGTGAATGTTGTTGCCAGGTCAGATCAGCTGATCGGCTTGTTTTCACTGGAGCGGAAGTCGAAGGTTACCAGCCGCAAAGCCGGATGGGAAACGGAGTCCATTCTCCACGCAAGCAAAACTTACGTGTAGGATGTGGCAGAAGAGTTGAGGTGGGGAAAGGTCAACAGCTTTGATTTCAAAAACAAGATGGTGCAAGAGGAACATCTTTGGGAACATATGAGGGGACAGAATAATAACCCACTGGGCGTTCCTATCTGAAGAAGTGTGCTTAGTTTTATGTGCACTTTTTAAAAACTGTACTTTCAGATAAAATTAATGAAATAAAGTTGTTTCTTAATACTTTTTAAAAAGTGCACTTTGTAATGTCAAAGTATTTTAAATTAATCTTTTCTTGTGCTTTAAAGAAGTGCACTTAATATGTAGATTAAGAGATATCAAATCATGTGAAGTACTTGATTAAAAGTTTTAACTGTGTTATTTAATGCTAGATTTAAAGTTTAAACTTTCATTACTACACACTTTATTTCAAACTTCACTTTAGTATATTCTCTTAAAGAATATTGTTTCTGTAAAGAGTACTCTTTTTAAAAACTGTCCTAAAGTGTAAAGTCCCCCCACCAAGATTATGCCGTTTAAAAAGTCACTTATCACTAGTAAACATTATTCTATGGACTATATTCAGACATTTATTTTTTCACTAATGAAAGCGAGGATCTAAAGGACAGACATGCAGACCATTCTAAACTTTATACTGTCTTATACACATAGATTTTTTTTTATGCTCATCAAAGTTCCATTTGTTTGATTTTAAAAAAAAAAAAAAAAAAAAAAAAGTAATATTATGAAACATTATTGCAATTTAAAATAACAGTGTTTTTTTTTTTTTTTTTTTTTAAATATACTTTAAATTTATTTCTGTGATGCTAATTTGATTTTTCATCAGCTACTACTCCAGTCTTCAGTGTCACACGATCCTTCAGAAATCATTCTATTATGCTGATTTATTATCAATGTTGGAAACTTGTGCTGCTTAATATTTTATTTTTTATTTTTATTTTTTTGAAACCTGTGATGCTTTTTTCAATATTCTTTGATTACAAAGAACAGAATTTATTCAATTTTTTTAAAATCAATTTAACACATCCTTGCTGCATAAAAGTATTAATGTCTTTCAAAGAAAGAAAACATTTAACGACCCCAAACTTTGAACGGTAGTGTATATTGTTAAAAAAAAAAATAAATAAATAAATGCTGTTCTTTTTAATGTTTTATTCATTAAAGAATCCTTACAGAGTATCACAGGTTCCAAAAAAATATTGTGCAGTACAACTGTTTCCAACACTGATAACATCAGCATATTAGTATGATTTCTGAAGGAGCATGTGACACTGCTCACTGAAGACTGTTATGATACTGAAAATTCAGCTTTGCATCACAGGAATACATTTGATTTTAAAGTATATTAAAATAAAATAAAAAAACTACTATTTTTAAATTGCAATCAAATAAACAGCCTTGATGAGCAGAAAAGACTTCTGTAAAACATTAAAAATCTTACTGATACCAAACTTTTGAATGGCAGTGTATATGGTTGTAAAAATTAGCATTATATAGAAATCTTGTCTAATTTTTACAGTCTTATTTTGATTTTGTTTTAAACATGCTTTTTAAATGAATGCCTGACACCCAGGTGTACAACAATATCAACAACCTACAGATTTGACCCTAATTTTTATTCACGTAAAATTAAACAATAGGCCTAACTACCCTGAAAAAGGTCAATAAGAACGAATTCTTACATTTTCCACACCCCAGTCCAGTAGGTGGCGGAAAAGTACTTTTCTGCTAATATTACAACGACATACCGCATACAAAGAAGATTCTGTTTGTTGTCAAATGACTGTTAAACCAAAGCTATTTAATCCTAAATGCTCATTCATATAATGTTCTAACGGTGATCAACATGGCCGAGGAAGAGTTCACAGACATAAATGGCAACTCGATTTCTTTAGACAGCCAAACTCACTCTGCATTTTGCAGAGAGTTTACTATCACCTCACCGAAACTGTCCTTGCGCAAGGTGATGGTCTACACCTGCTTCATATGGTTATTTGCTTATGGCGTATTTTTCTTCACCGAGGTAAGACTTTTACACTGCAAAAATATGAACTCGCATGAACCCAAAATGAGACACTTCTACTACTAATGACTTTTAATGTCTAGAACACAACTGTCCTGTCGAGTGCCATCATCGTCACTCTGGCTGGGATGATGATTCATATTCACTTCGTGAAGGTGGACCACGAGACCCTCCTTATAATCGGGTCCCTCGGTGTCCAGCTGTCTTCATCTTACGCATCTGGACGAGAAAGCACGATCTTCATTGAAATGAGCAAGCTGAAAGGCATTGTCATCAACGAGGCTGTTTATATGGTAAACACAACCGTTTTGACTCTTGTGACATTGTGATCTGGAAGTAGTCAAAAATAATGACCCCCTGTATGTTTCCACCTCAGCACAGCATTATATACTATCTGTGCATTCTGATCAAGGACCCAGCAGATCCTGAGACGGTGAGCAGTGTTGTGCCTCTTTTCCAGGTATGAAGCAGCTGTTGTTGTTCTATTGCAAAAGCAAGATTATAGGAATCTTTGACATGTCAGTCTGTAAATGAACATGTTGCGTTCTTCCGCCAGAGTTCAAAGCCTCGGCTGAATTGTTTGGTGCAAGTGTACAGAAGCTGTCAGGAGATTCTAGCGCAGTCCAGATGACGCCGAGGTAATGGGACATGTTATGCTTCATACTATACATGTTTTACATAATTGACATAGCTCTGTCTATAAATGCTTTATGGCTCTATTTCTTTTACTCTACAGAGTCTTTCTGTGAAACAAGATAAAGATTGGAAAACTCAAGAATAAACCATAAGCGTATTATTGGTAATTTTGTATTGTCACCCACACTAAATTTTTCTGTTACATGTGGTGGTTTGTTAGATATAATCTTATTGGCTACGGTAGACTTTATTTAAAAACAAAAACATTGTTTTATGATCAGACGGTTTATATGTGTTAGTCCTTTTTTTTATATTAGTTAAGTACACTTCTGATTTTGGATATTTATTTGAAATGTTTTTTCGTTAACACTTTACATGAAGGTTCGTTAGTTAACTACATTAATTAACATGAACTAAGAATGTACAGTAGTTCTACAGCTTTTATTAATCTTAGTTAATCAAACAATAAATGACTTTTTATTAACTAACATTAACAAAGATTAATAAATAGTGTAATGTATGTATTGTTTGTTCATGTTAGTAAATACATTAACTAATGTTAACATATGACGCCTTATTGAAAAGTGTTGCCGTCATTTTTATATTAATATTGCAATGAATATAGATGGTTGTTTTTTCCTTTTGATTCTGACCTGAATTAGCCACTAGGGGGACATGTGTGCCAATTTTTGATCATTGGAATGAAATCGCTTTATAATATTAATGATTTTCTATTTTAGTATTTTAACTGTATGACTTTTAATTAGTCATTTTGTTATTAATATATTTTTTCCTATTAAAAAATCAATGTGAAAAAATGAACAATAAAACAGTTTTAATAAAAAATTATAATACTCATTTACTTAAAAACGATACATAAAACTTTGTGTAAAAAAAAAAAAAAAAAAAAAAAATTTAAAAAGTATGGTGAATCAGTGTGTTATTCAGCTTTTAAAACAGATCTTTTTTGGCCACCATTGTTGTAGGTCACTTGAGGGATTATGCTAATCCATCTCATTTACTTTTTGTTGGGTCAGCATTTAATTGTGTTCCTGCTTTTGTCAAGATGTCTTTTTATCCAAAGCAGTTTATGTCTGAGAGTTGGCATAAAGACTCAACTCACTCTAAGTTCATCTGAGCTCTTGTTGCAGAAGCTTCTGAGTTCCTTAAAAATTAAGTTGTTGAATTAAGATATCAATGTTTGAATTACGTTTAAATGTTATAAATAGGAAGTTGAAATGTATACTGGTTGTCTGTACCAAGTAAATGCTTTCTGGAGGTCAGACAACAGAAGGCGAGTGAAGCTTTCTTGCAATATCAGTTTCACTGTATTTCTGGTCTGCAGCTGTTATGAACATCCATCACACCATAGATCTTAATGTGGTTTTGTAGAACACAAAGCTCTTTTTGTTGATGTGTTTATCTTAATTTAGAATTCTGCTAACTTTTACATATTTTGAGGAAATGTTTTCCATGCCACCTCCGTGTTATTTAAATATTCTGCAAGTTCCTTATAGGAACTCGCTGCCTGTTGCATAGACACATGTTAGAGTTGTCATTCAAGTTTACCCATTTGAGGAAAAGGAAAGAGAAACCACCCATGTTTATTTGTGCTCATGCTGCTTTGTTTTTACACACAGTGAAACATTCCCTTTTCTTATAAAAGCAACTGTCAGCAATGATTAAGAACACAATTTCCCTTTGTGCTTAAACGAATATATTGAGATCAGTTACAATATGTTTAAATGACAGCAAATCTGTCTTTGTTGATTACGCAAGAAAATGAGTTTTTGGTTTACAATGAGGAACTTGAATGGATAAAAGCAACTAGGGCCAGTTTGTTGTTGTTAAATATTCACTTTTTTTAATAGTATGGCCACAAGTTTCAACACTATTTGTGTTAACCTGGTTTTAGTGTGAAAAATGGTCACTGAGCTTTTCTGTGTGTTTGCATATATTTTATAGTGTAATTTGTGATGGCAAAGCCATTACTTCTGTCTTCAGTCTCACATGGTCCTTCAGAAATCACTCTGATATACTGATTTGCTGCTTAAGAAACATTTATTATTATTATCAATATTAAAAACAGTTGTGTTGCTCAGTATTTTTGTGTAAATTCTGATATTTTTTATTTTTTATCAGGATTCCTTTATGAATATAAAGTTTAGAACAGCCTTTGTTTGAAGTAGAAATCTATTGTAACATTTTGTTTCCTGTCCTTTTAGATCAGTTTAATGCATGTTTGTTAAATAGAATTATTTATTAAAAAAAATAAAATGCTGACCCCCATACTTTTGAATGGTAGGGTGCATGCAATTTCCACCTTTTTTCCATGTCATTGTAAAATGACAGTAAAAATTATGAGCTTTACAGCTCTAATAATACACACATTTTAAGAGAGGACATGATGTACACTACCAGTCAAAAGTTTTTGAACAGTTTTGTTTTTTAATAAAGTAATAAAAGAACAGTAATATTTTGATATATTTTCCTATTTGAATTTTGAAATATTTTTACTATTTAAAATAACTGTTTTCTATTTGAAAATATTGTAAAATGTAATTTATTCCTGTGATTTCAAAGCTGAATTTTTAGCACCATTACTCCAGTCACATGATCCTTCAGAAATCATTCTAATATTCTGATTTACTACTCAAAAAAACATTATTATTATTACTATTACTATTATTGTTATTATTATTATTATTATTATTATTATTATTATTATGTTGAAAACAGCTGAGTAGAATTTTTTTAAGGTTTCTTTGAATAGAAAGTTCAAAAGAACAGTATTTATCTGAAATAGAAATCTTTTGTAACATTCTATGTAATATTAATGTAAATATAAGCATCTTTATCATCACTTTTGATCAATGTAATGCATCCTCGCTAAATAAAAGTAATAATTTCTATCATTTATTCCCCCCCCAAAAAAAAATTCCTGAAAAAATAAACTTGTAAATATTGATAATAATATGATTTCTGAAGGACCACGTGACACTGAAGACTGGAGTATTAATGCTGAAAATTTATCTTTGATAACAGGAATAAATTACATTTTGAATTATATTAACATAGTAAGCAGTTATTTTAAATAGTAAAAATATTTCACAATATTACTGCTTTTGCTGTATCTTGGATCAAATAAATACAGGTGAGCAGAAGAGACTTCTTTAAACAATAACTTACTGTTCAAAAACAGTAGTTTTAGTATTAGTGTAATAATTTTTAAAAAAAAGTCCAAACCCCAAACTTTTAAATGGTAGTGTACATCCAGTTTACAGCATTATCACATCATTGTAAAATGACAGTAAAAATTATGAGCTTTACAGTTCTAAAAAATACACAGACTTGAACAAAGACATGATGTAAGTGATTTTATAAAATTTATTTTTAAAATTTCAAAGCAAGCTTTCAATTTCCTTTTAAATCCTCCAAAAATTGGCCCCATTTGCACCCTTTGTCATTGCCTTATTGCTCCTAAAAGCAAAAAAAAAAAATATATATATATATATATATATATTTATTTATTTATTTATTTATTTATTTATTTATTTATTTTTTACACTAATCAACATTGTGTTCCAAATGCTCTCGACTGGGCTTAACTCGTACCGAAGTCAAGCTTGGGCCCGAATAGAACCTAAAGGTCAGAGTTCAGAGACCTTGTTGTTATTCAAATACTCTTTCCCATGTTGCATTGCTTCAATCCCCTCTGACCATTTGGAATGACCATTCCCATAGAGGCTGTGAAAACAACTCAGGGGTTTGAAATGATCCTGTTAGGTTGCTGTGAAGATGCTCCTGACAGGATAATCATCCCTCCCGGAGGTGCGAACCTCCCAGGAACTCTGCTCGGGGGGTGTCAGTGGGGAGGGGGGGGTTAGACCATCCTACACCCTCCAGCCACCCAACGGAGCACATCGTAAACAAGCCGTGAGCACTTTTCCAATGAATTAAACTCACTGTAACAATAGAATATCAGGGTGTTCAGCTGCTCGGATTGACTTGTTTACACCGTGTCTTCATGACCCAGTTAAATGACGTTAACCACAGTTTATTTCTTTGTGTATACATAAACACTCCAGGGGCACGTGAGCTCTCTTGGTTTATAAACTAAAGGACTTAAGTAATAAAATTTGGCATTTTCAACTCAAGTGGGAGGAAGCCTCCTTAAGAGCTCTGCTTTGGATTCACACGCAAAGGATAGTAGAAAAAGGTTATTTAGGGAACCCAAAAATGGGTCTTTCACTGTGAAAACCCACTTTTGGATTTAAACCGAGACCCTCGTGAGTGGAATTTAACGGCCACATCTGATTGCCTGAAGGATGGGCTGTTTTTGGAGGGAAAACACTTGTGCGGGAATGGTGCAGGAACCCCGCTGTGATGGGAGTTCCCCTCCCGACACTACTTTGCCTCCCTGTGGACTTTTACTATGTGCTAAGGTGTAACATTCACAGGCCATGAGGCAACACAAAAACACCCTGGTGATAGAATATGGACCGCTGGAGCAACTCCCTTCTCCAGCTGTAATCTTCTGCTGGTTTTTTGTACGCAGTTGCACATGAATTGGACTTAATTATGTTACCGGGAAGTGACATATAAACCCTCCCTAAACTGTGTTTGTGTGCTTTTTTGTGTTGTGTGATGAAATATGCAAATAGTGCTGAGCAACACAATGCGGAAAACCTCAAAGCATCTGCTTCAGTTATTGACTTCAGATATGCAAATATAGCAAATATTAACTTGTTCAGGTTATTTAAAAAAATTGGAGGGCATTATAAAGCTTTTGAAAAAGGAGAAGCTTTGATAGTTTTATCCAGGAAGCTATACTGCTGTGTTTTTCAATGCTCTCCATCCCCCAAACCTCTCTGAATAACAAAACTCTTACTGGAAATTCAACCAGAAAGCCCACCCCTTCAGCCTCAAGTTTTCATTTGAATCTTGGCTCTAAACTCTCTAGCTTCTCTTGATAAACATGTGCAGAAACATAGGACAGGTGCTGCGGCTATGCGTCTTTTGTCACTTGAACTGACCCATGGGGACTCGGCGGCGTCTTTTGCTTTGCCTTGCAGTTTATTTGTTTAAGTAGCCTGTTATAAAACGCTAGGTACTTAAGCGCTCTTTTTTTCCCTGAGGTTGTTTTGGACTGTGCATTTTCCATCTGCCTCGCTGTGAACCTTCACCTAGAAATATACAGCAGATATCCTCTTAAATTAATTTCTCAAGGTTGCTACTGCCAAGCCCCTGAGAACGGCAGAGAGGGAATAAACAGCAGCTTTTGTGATAGTAGGTCAGGCAGTAATGATGCAGAAAGATGAGGCTGTTAGGTCATTATAATAAAATGAAAATAACAATACGGTACTGACATCGTTTTCGTTTAAATCCACGCCCCAGATGTTATTGTATATAATCTGTCAAGAATGCATTCTTGAGGTCAAATGTGAGACATATATATATATTTTTACAATATAAAATAATGGAATGCATTCTTGAGGTCAAATGTGAGAACTAGTAAACAAAATACTTTTGTAAATTACTTTTATAATATATAACATTAAATTTGATATATATACACTGTTGCTCAAAAGTTTGGGATCAGTAAGATTTTTTTTATGCTTTTTAAAGACATTTCTCATGCTCATCAAGGCTCGTTTATTTGATCAGAAATACAGAAACAGTAATATTGCAAAATGTTCTTACAATATAGAATAATGGTTTTAATTTTAAAATACTTTAAAGTATAATTTATTCCTGTGATGCAAAGCTGAATTTTCATGAGCGGTTACTCACTCAGAAATTTTTATAAAATAAATTTTAATATTTTTTTTACATGTGACCCTGGACCACAAAACCAGTCAGAAGTAGCACAGGTATATTTGTAGCAATAACTAGTAATACATTTTATGGGTCAAGATGATCGATTTTTATTTTGTAAATTTCCTACCGTAAATATATCAAAACTATTTTTTTTTCTGTAATATGCATTGCTAAGAACTTCATTTGGACAACTTTAAAGGTGATTTTATCAATTTTTATTTTGGGGGGG
>JAHKKF010514901.1:0-19152 GCA_019740295.1 Labeo calbasu
CTCTAGTAGATAATCAGGTGAATAAAGAAACAGCCAGAGAGGCTGTGGTTTCAGAGACACATGCAGATCTGAGGAAAGATGTGAGCAGCGTATTGGAGGAGATGACAGAGCTGGTGAAGACCTACAATGCGACTGTGTTGAAGCTTCTAGAGGCCGAGTTGAAACCCAGAGAAGATGCTGTTGAGAAAAGAGTGCGAATGCTGTCAGATCTCCAGAAGCAACTGAGAGCAGCTGAACTTCAAGTCAACACGTTAATGGATGAGACGGATGATTCGTGTTTTAGCGACGGAGTCCGAGACATCGAGAACCAGCTTACCAGCTTGTCCATGGAGCCTCTGCAGGACGCCTCAAGCGATCTGGAATTATCCAGCAATTTGAAGAAAGTCTGTGAGAAGATCGAGAACCAAAATACCCAACTCCGTCTCGGACTCGGATCCGCTCAACGGTCTCTACGTGTCGTTCTCAACCCTTCCGAGGTGACGTTCAACCCCGAAACCATCCATCCCAACCTGGTTTTATCCGAAGACCTCAAAACGGTGTCGTTCAGCGTAGCCAAACAGCCGTATCCAGCCAGTTCTCAGAGGTTCACCAGTTTCTTCCAGGCTTTGAGCTCCCAGAACTTTGTCCGAGGAGAACACCTCTGGAACTTTCAGGCTGAAGGTTGTTCTTGGGTTCTGGCCGTGTGTTACGGCGACCTGCCCAGATCTGGTTCTGGTAGCGGTCTGGAGAGCAGCGCTGGATCCTGGTGCCTCATGTACTGTGATAACCTTCTGAGGGCGTACGAGAAAGGAAAGGACAAACCGCTTAGACGTACACCATCTCTGAAGAGAATGGAGATATGTCTCAGCTTTAGTGCTGGCACTTTAGCGTTTTACAGTATTAGCGATGTGAGTGGGGACAAAACTCATTTGCACACTTTTGAAGTCAGCTTTACGCACCCGGTGTATCTGGCTGTAAGGATGATGTCTGGTCAGCCCAAAGCACACATAACCGTCAACTAGTGGTTTCAAACAAAAGCTTTACTACACTGTTGACTTTAGGTGTGCTGAACAGCATATTTAATTTGACTCTGCAAACTTCACTGGGAGATTGAAGTGTCCACTAGAGAAAATCACTTGTTTCTGCACTGCTTTAACCTTATTCAACCAACTGCTAAAAAAATTTCTTAAAACTTTATTCATTCATACTTATCCTGTTGTCATGATGTTATGATGCAATACGTTTTTTAATGTTCACTTATGCTGCATCATTCTGCACTAGATTGTCACATGCATTCTGTTTGCAGTATTTAATCAAAATGCTGTGTTAGGTATGTGATATTGCATTTGAGCATGTGGCATTTGTTTAACTTTAAGAATAAACTTTTAATTCTGTTCTAATGCTGTGCTTTTGTTTGAACATGTTTATTAATACTTGCTTCTGTCTAAATTTAAATAAACAGCATTTACCATTTTTTAGATATTCTATTATAGTGTATTGTTTGTTGTGTAAACTTTGTGTCGTATTGCCTTTGTAAAGTTTATTTTA
Source organism: Labeo calbasu (assembly GCA_019740295.1). Lineage (NCBI taxonomy): Eukaryota > Metazoa > Chordata > Actinopteri > Cypriniformes > Cyprinidae > Labeo > Labeo calbasu. The sequence continues at coordinate 1,528 of JAHKKF010514901.1, forward strand.
TTTTAATTTTTTTTACTTTTATTTTGAAGAGTTGCCTACATGCCGACCGTCCATGTCGGAAGGATGCTTTTATTTTGAAGTGTCTCTTAGAAGAGGTGCCTTCTGTGTCATTTTTGTTTTATATGAATTAAAATTTTAGTGTGCTTTATTATTATCACAAAAAAATCTGTTGGTATTATGGTAATAATAAAGCATAGATGTGTATTAATTTTATTAATACGATTTAAATGTAAATAATATAACAGACAACAAATGCAGAGCAAAGCAACATCAACACAAAATCAAATATTAGTGTGAAAAACAAAAGTAAAACAAAATTAAATGAAGCTACAGTACTGCATAAGCTATCAAAGTAGCATTTAAATATACACAAATGTGACCCTGGACCACGAAACCAGTCATAAGGGTCATTTTTTTGGAAATTGAGATTTATACATCACCTGGAAGCTGAATAAATAAGCTTTCCATTGATGTATGGTTTGTTAAGATAGGACCATATTTGGCAAAAAATAAATAAATTCCAAATTAAGTTCTTAGCAATGCACATTAGTAATCAAATATTACGTTTTCATATATTTACGGTAGGAAATTTACAAAATATCTTTATGGCATGTTTTTTATTTAATATTCTATCGATGGTTCTGACCCATACATTTATATACCGGTGCTACTTAAGATTTTGTGGTCCAGGGTCACAAATATGTATTTAGCGATTTTAATGAGTCTTTTATTTTGAAAGGTCGCATAGATGGCGGCCATCTTTGATACGATAACGCATTCACGGCGACTTTTATCTGACAAGCGAATCGCGACTGACGCATCAGTTTCATTCCGCCTGTAAACAACAAACCACCAACACACAGACGAAAGTTATTATGCCTCAACTAATAACTTATGGTCACGGCAATACTGAAGCACACTGGCTCTGATCTGAGATCTTCAGTAGTTAAAGGTGAGCTGTGTTTTTGAGGTTTATCAGCTGATATATTCGTGCGCTGTGTGTGAATTGTGCCATACGATACATTACAATATAAACATGTCGCGTTCGAGTAATAAACATACAGGAAAATTCTAGTTCACTGACGCTTTATGCTTGTGTTTGGATCAGTATGTGTTGTTTTGGTCATACAGACTGTGATTGTGTTATGTAACGTCAAATATATGTAAATACACACACATTCCAGCGGAGAAACTTTGTTACATTTCATGCGTTCGAAACGTTACGATTTCTGACACAATGTAACATTTTTTCAAATGAAATTGATTTGAAAATGTTTGTGATGCCTGATTTAAACCAGTCAGTAAATTGTCGAAGTGGGGCTGGGTTATTTTTATTATTATTTATATATATATATGTTAATATTTTATACAGTTTTCATTTGTGCGTTGTAATTTTTCAGTTTAGCTTTAATTTCTTTCTTAAATTAAACATTCATATGTTTACATTTTTAATTTTTAATTTTATTTTAAATTATCCTGTCATTGTTTTATTGAAACTGATCATGTGAAAATGTGTGTTTTGTATGCAAGTAAGTTGTTTGTATGCTTTATGTGTGAGTATAAATGTAATCTGAAGTAGTTGTTTGCCTTGCAGAGGTTTAATCCAGAATGCTGGAGACTGTGACTGGTGTGGAAAGGTTGCTCCATTATACCAATACCAGTGTGTTTCCCACTACGGCCAACGGCTCTGAATTTAACCCTGACCATGAGAACAACATCACTAAACCACACAAATGCCTACAGATACTGTACGACGACATCGGACACTCGAGGTACGGCCTTTCACTTTAATAAACCATAATCATTTTGCTTTTATATGGTATGTGCATGCCTGATATATGGAGTTAGTGTAAATTTGTACAGTTTTTTTTTCAGTTTAACAAAGCAACAGGTCAAGAATTTTATTTTTAGTTTTATTTTGCATTTCATTTTGCATTTCCGTGTGCTGAAACTGACTGGAGTTTTTTTATCTGGGCTCTTTGCCATGTTTTAAATGCCTGAATGTAGTTTCGAAGCTCATATACTGAAGAGTTTTTCTTAGATACAGATGATCTTGTGTAGGATCTAACAGTACGCGCTTGTGTGCGGCGCATGAAATGTGATTTTAGTGGTGGAGGATTTTTACAAAGTGATCTTTCAGTTCTGCTTTCGTTTCTGTGCTGTAAAGACTCTATCAGATGGGACTGTCCTCTGTAATTTTATTAAAATATCACATCTGGTTCTCCTGGCACAACTGGGTTTTTTTGTTCCTTTGAGGACGTTTGTGTTAGTGAATGTCTCAGAATAGTTTTACGTGTCTTGAAGAGGACGTCCTGGGCTCTTCAGAGACAGCAGATGTTTGGTGCTTTTCATAACAACTTCCTCTCCTTGTTTTTTAAAATCATAAATCAGCAAATTACATAGAAAGGAAAACAGTAGGCCTATTGTTTTGGGTCATCTATTGTATGTTATAAGTAAGGTGAGGAAAACATGTTCAAACTTGCACAAAAAAAGAACTCGTTTGACAAAATAATAATCTCGTTACAGTTGTTTTAAACTACCGTTCAAGCTTAGTGTCAGTAAGATGTTTCTAAAAGATGCCTTTTCTGCTCAAGGCTGCATTTATTTGATCCAAAAATTGTGGTAAAATGTGGTAAAAATCGCGAAATACTATTACAATTTTAAATATCTGCTTTCTATGTGAATTTCTGTTCAAATGTAATTTATTCCTGTGACCAAAACTGAATTTTCAGCATCATTACTCCAGTCTTCAGTGTCACATGATCTGTCAGAAATCATTCTAATATGCTGATTTGCTGCTCAAGAAACATTTCTGATTATTATCAGTGTTGAAAGTTTCATTAAATATTTGAGTTTGGTTTCTGTATGGTTTTTAGAAGTAGAGTTCTTTAAATAAAGCTTAAAATTGAACTTCATTGACTGCAAGTGCTGCTACTATATAGGCATATGTATGCTTGTATAAATATATGAACATTGTAATACATATCTTTTTATTTTTTTTATGAATATTACAGAGAACTAATCGGCCTTGAACCTAAAATGTAAAACCTAAAATCTCCTTTACAGAGAGACAAAACAATAAAATATAAATAAAAATCAGCAAATCAGCATATTAGAATGATTTTTGAAGGATCATGTGACACTGAAGACTGGAGTAATGATTCTGAAAATTCAGCTTTGATCACAGGAATAAATTACATTTTACTATATATTCACATAGAAAGCAGGCATTTTAAATTGTAAAAATATTTCAGAATTTTAGTTACTTCTTCTTTTTTTTTTTTTACTGTGTATTTGATCAAATAAACGCAGCCTCGTTGAGCAGAAACATCTTACTGACCCCAAACTTTTAATCAGCAGTGTGTATGAGTAAAATAATTAAAATATTTAAATGATATAATGAAGTATAAAAAAACAGTAAATGCTAAAAACTTTTTAATATATATATATTTTTTGTATTACCATTTTTATTTTTATTTACTTGTAAGTTTTAGTAATTTTTTGTGCTTTTGTTATTTTTTATTTTTGTTTTTTCTTGCCCTCAGTTTTAGTAAGTTTAATACTTCAGCTTAAACTTTTCATTTTGGTTTCTAGGAGGTGTTTGTGTGGATGAATAGGTACTTTCCATCACAGCATAAAAAGTTGAAATTCCTGTTTTAGATGCGTTTGTGTGTGGTCTAGTATTGTAGTCATAAATGGCTGTTTTCTGTGCTGTTTAATCCAAACATGTTTAATGAACACTCTTTCACAGCAGTGAAGCCTCTGTTTTGGTCTGGTTTGTGACCGTTCATCTTTGTTTGTCCGTCAGGGTTCGTTACTGGGACTTGATGCTGCTCATTCCAAATGTGGCTTTCCTCGTCTTCCTGATGTGGAAGCTTCCTTCTGCTCGTGCTAAGATCCGTCTGACCTCCAGCCCCATATTCGTGGCGTTTTACATACTGGTAAGCAGCAGAACGTCCCACGTGACCTGAAACTGCAGTGTGGAAGTTTGTCCACAACTGTCACTCCACAAACCTGTGTTGTGCTGCTCAGATTTGCTTTGACAGACTCTTTCTCTTCTCGTTCAGGTGTTTGTGGTGGCGGCTGTAGGAATCACACGCGCCATCGTCTCCATGACCGTCAGCACATCCAGCTCTGCCACACTCATAGACAAGGTGAAAACACACAAAATATCTCAATGAGGATTTTATAGTGACTGCTGTGAATTATCTTGAATTATGGTGCTATATACTAACAAAACTCTTACTTTGAAAGTGCAGCTTCAGTGCTACATTTTTTGGTATTTTATGAGCCATTATTCTTTTCATGACACCAACAAAAAGCTGGACATTGCCTGTGGACATTGTTCTGCACTTTTGCTCTGTCTTTCTCTGAAAATATATTACTGTTTAAAACATTTAATGTCTTTAGGCTTTTCTAGTCATTTCGAATCCTCTCATATATTCTCAATTCAGTACAAAATCAATGGATGCTCAAAGAGTACGTCAATCCAGGGTCAGGAATTAGCCAGGACTCTAAAATAAATACCTCTATTTTTAAACTGTTATCTAAGCGTTGATATTTTGATTTTAGTGTATTCCTTTCTAGATTTATCCAGATTGCTATATATTTGTTGTATTTTGACATACAGTACATTTTCAATCAGAAAATGTTTATGCTGTGAGAACTTTTGTGCGTTAAATTGATCAAAAGTGACAGTTATGGCGTTTACAATGTTACAAAAGATTTCTATTTCAAATAAATGCTGTTCTTTTGAACTTTCTATTCATCTGTGAATCCTGAAAAATAAAATGTATCACAGTTTCCGTGAAAATATTGGGCAAGACAACTGTTTTCAACAATGATAGTAATAATAAATGTTTCTTAAGCAGCAAATCACCATATTAGAATGATTTCTGAAGAATCATGTGACACTGAAAACTAAAGGAACGATGCTTAAAATTCAGCTTTGCATCACAGGAATAAATTGCATTTTACTATATATTCACATAGAAAGCAGGTATTTTAAATTGTAATAATATTTCATAATTGTACAGTTTTTACTGTATTTTTGAATGTAGCCAGGTTGAGCAGAAAGGACTTTTATTCAAAAGTAATTGACCCTAAACTTCTAAACAGTAGTGTATTTACTGAAACAGATGGAGCGACTTTATTATATTATGCTGATGGATTATAAAAACAAACATTTATGTAACTACAATAATGTAACTGAATGATTTATAATCAGAGCAGGAACATGTATTAAGGAAGTAAATATAGTCTGTCCTGACTTCATGTTGACTTAAAGATCTTGTTTGCTGTTTGCTGACGCTGTAATGAAACACACTGAGAGGATTGTGCTGTAACTGTGACGTGAATCCATTAGTGATTTCTGTGTGTTTACAGGTGCTTTGGGAAATCACCAGGTTCTTTTTATTGGCTATTGAGCTCAGCGTCATCATACTCGGACTGGCTTTTGGTACGTTCCTGCATTATGTTTGTTTTGGAGCTCAAATGTGATTCTGTTTCTTATAAAAAATGTACTTTTTTAAAGTGACTGTTATTTTAGTAGTATATATCTATTTACTAATATTTTAAATTAGCTTTCAATTTTTATATTTTCCATTGTCACTTTAGTTTAAATTTTAGTAATTTTTTTTGTGCTTTTGTCATTTACATTAATTAAAAAATATTTTTTTGTTTAGCTTTAATTTATTTTTCTTTCAGTTTTAGTTTTAGAAATTCAGCTTTAACTTATTTTGTTTCATTTAGTAGCCAATAGCAGTAATTTTTGTAGGTTTTTTAAAATCTAATATTTATCATCTTATTTTTAGCTTTATTTCAATTAATGAAAATGATTTTTAATAGTTAAAGTTAAAAATAACAACACCAGTGGCAGTGGGAGTGACAGTGAATGCCGTGTTTTGTAACTTTACATATTGCATTACTGTGCAGTGAGAGCCCATGAAAACGAAAGGTTTTTTTTTTGTGTGTGCTGCACTTCCTGTTAAAATGACGTGTTTGTTGATTGTGTTTGCTCAGGCCATCTGGAGAGCAAGTCCAGCATCAAGCGTGTGTTGGCCATTACGGCGGTCTTGTCTCTGGCGTACTCCATCACACAGGTGTGTTATACAACAGCCAAAAATATCACATCACGTTTTTTTCAGAAATATCAGGATTTTTTCATGATTCTTCGACATGTTGGTTATAGCAGTACAACCAAACTAATTTCCCTTTTTTAAAAACAAAGCCTTTCAAGAAAACAAAAAAGAACGGGAGATATTAAGGCCAAAGTAAGATCTTTGCCATTATTTTATCTTTGTTATTAAAAAAAATAAGAACAAAGATACACATTACAAATAAACATAATAGCAATAAAACAAACAGTGCTTTATTTTTCAAGTACAGAATGTTTAGTACAATAAGTCTGCCGTCCCTTTAAGAGCTGCACACATCTGTTTTTCTCCCAATCATTTACTTTCACTTTAGACATGAGCAGCTGTTTTTATGTTGAAGCCTTTGTGTGTTTTGACAGTATTAGCGCAATCAGACGCGATACATAACTTAGTTCAGTAATTAGGCGCTATTTTAAAGGATTTTAGCGTACGCGCACTAGAACAGCACGCATGTACATTTGTGATTGTGAAAAAGCCCAGTGTCCTGTGAGTGTTAAAGGAGAAGTCCACGTCCAGAACAACAATTTTACAGATAATGTTCTCACCCCCTTGTCATCCAAGATGTTCATGTCTTTTTTTCTTCAGCCGTAAAGAAATTATGTTTTTTGTGGAAAACATTTCAGCATTTTTCTCCATATAATGGACTGATATGGTGCCCTGAGTTTGAACTTCCAAAATGCAGTTTAAATGCGGCTTTAAATGATCCCAAATGCGGTTGTAAACGATCCCAGCCGAGAAAGAAGGGTCTTATCTTACATTATAGTACATTGCATGTCTACTTCTCCTTTAACACTGATGTGAATGTATGTGGCGTTGTACAGTATATTGAGACGGAGGCGCCAGAACTGCAACTGATAGAATAGCACGATACTACGATATTTCTCCAAAAGCAGATTGTGGAGACATTTTTATCGTCATGTCACACACCTCTAATGTGATCTATAAAAACACATTTAGCTGTGGTAAACTGACTGTAAGTCATGTCTTCTAGTGAGTTATTGCTTTAATTCAGCATCTCTCGCTCTTTCAGGGGACTCTGGAGATCCGTTTCCCAGACAAACATCTCTCCGCCAAAGACTTCAACATCTATGGCCACGGCGGACGACACTTTTGGTTGGCCAGTTCCTGTTTCTTTTTCCTGGTACTTAATTAATTACTTATATTTTCTTTTAAAAACCTTTTTGTGCTTGTATATTGAATTATTAAGGCTTTATTCTGCATTATAATCTGTTTTAGGTGTATTCCCTGATAGTCATCCTGCCTAAAACTCCAATCAGAGAGAGGATCTCGTTACCATGTGAGTAAATGCTCTGTTTCAGTGTTTTTGATGCAAGAATCATTCAGAGGATGATGAGAATGTGTTTGTGGTTCTCGTGCCGCAGCGAAGAGGAGTTTTTACGTGTACGCTGCCATCCTGTCCGTGCTGAATCTGGTTCAGGGTTTGGGAAGCGCGCTGCTCTGTGCCGACATCATCGAAGGCTTGTGGTGAGGATTCACCTGTTTTTGTCAAACATATACTGTCAGACGTCGTATTAGCAGTGCAGTTGGCCAGTTAGCAGAAGTGTTAGTGTTAGATAATGCGATTTTTCTAATGTAGTTTTCCATTTTCAGATGTACTTTAAATTAACATTTTGTAAACTAGTTTCATTTTAAAAATTTTGCGTATTAATCGCTTACCTTTATATCTATGTTATATCAAATATTTGGCATTAAGTTGTGCTCTTTAGACTAAAAGAAGCATTTAAATAGTCCTAGTGTCTAATTTATTTGTTTTTATTACATTATTATAATGCATATAATATAAATTATATCATTAGCATAAAATGCGACTGAAAAGTTTGCGCAATGAACATGAATTTGAGCATTTCTTTGGTTTGTCTCATGATTTGAAAATAATAGAAATGTTAAAAGATATGCTTAAAAAACCTTAAATATTTTTCATTTATTTTGTATCATAATATTAATTTCTTTTACTGTTTTCAGAATGCTAAAAATGATTTCTGTCCAGATTTAAATGGATGCCAGATCATAATTTGTCTTCTGTGTTTGTGTTCCTCTGTGTGTTTGCAGCTGTGTGGATGTGACCACATTCCTGTACTTTTCCGTCTTTGCTCCTTTGATCTATGTGACGTTCCTCAAAGGATTCTTCGGGTATGTAGATCCACCTGTGTTTTAGTCACAGGATATTACAGACGTGCCAGTCAATTCAGCCTCTAGACAGACTCATTTCTGTCATATTATCATGCTTTAGTCCTGCATGTGGAAGTGAGTAACTGTAACTGTATTCACAGAGCAGATGAATAGGCTGTTGTGGTTTTCAACTTCCTTAAAATGCCATATTCTACACCTTTGTAGGGTTTTATTTTTAATCCAGGCACCAAAAGCAGTCATGCATTATCTCATTCTAGGTGAAGTAGGGAAGTTTTGAGATGGGAGTGTTTCTGCCACATCAGTTTTTTTTTTAAAGAGGAAGAGAAATCATGTTGTCAATGATATGACATTTCTCCCCTCAGCAAGTGTGGTCAGCGATCATATCGTCATACAACCTTTTGCTCTTTCTAATGAACGTCCATGGACTCTTTGTGTTTGGATACTTTCAAACAGAATTTTACAGAAATGATCCAAAAATGTGGTAAAGTCAGAGCACTTCTGATACCAAGAGAGGATAACAGTGGTTATATCCCTGTTCCAAACCTTTTAAAAAACATCCTACAGAATCTTTGAGGTGCTTAAAATAGCAAAACGGATTTAAAAACAGTTACAGTTGTCACCGGCAGTATTATTTTCATATCTTCAGGCATTTTGTACAATTTTATATATGAAAATACACTTTATTTGGATGCCGCTAAATATTATCTGCTTTTTGTATATTAATACCACTAAATTAACATACACAATGTCTCCTCAATAACATTGAAAACATAAAAAAACACCATTATGTACTAACGTTCAAAACACTTTGGTTTTTTTTTTTTTTTTTAAACAAGGCTGCATTTATTTGATCAAAAATACAGTAAAACACTAATATCATTCATTTTTTCTGCCTACTTTAGATGTGATTTTAGATGGGAATTAGAATTTAATTTATTCCAGTTATGCAAAGCTGAATTTATAGTTGCTATTTGACATAAAAAGCCAATATTGAGATAAAGTCATAATTATGACAATAAATCTGAAATAAAACGTCAAAATTGTCACAATTGGTTTTGTAATATTTATGACTTTCTCTAAGAATGTTGACTTTTTAGTTATAATTTTGACACATCTCATAATTGTCCTCTCATAATTATGTATTTTTTAACTCATAATTATAATTTACCAGAGATTCTTCTATGTCTGTGGAAGCCCATAGGCTGCCACATGAAGAACATGCTTTGATAAATCATAATTATGACGTAAAAAGTTGAAATTATCTATACTGAGTCATAATTATAATATAAAAAGGTGCTATTTTTACATAATAAGCCTACATTGAGATAAAAAAAGACAGAGGTGAAAATTCTGAAATAAAAAGTCAAAATTATCAATTTTTTTTGTAATAATTATGACCTTTTCTAAAAATACACTTTTTTTAATATAATTTTGACATATATCATATATTTCATATATTATAATTTACCAGAGATTCTTCTGTGTTCTTCCATGAGAGCCCTGACATATGAAGAACATGCTTTCATAAATCATAATTATGACATAAAAAGTTGAAATTCTGATATCCTGAGTCATAACCATAATATAAAAAGGTGCTATTTTGACATAAAAAGCCATTATTGAGATAAAAAAGTCATAATTATGGCAAAAATGAAAATGGTCACAATTGTTTATTTGCCATAATTATGATTTTTTTTTTTTTTTTTAAGAATGTAGACTTTATATGTCATAATTTCAATGTATCTCATAATTGTCCTTTTTTTTTAAATGTTATAATTAATGCAAAGTCGCTATTTTGGCATAACAAAGCCGATATTGAAAATAAAAAGTCATACGTATGACAGAAGTGAAAATGATGAAAAACAACTGTTTTTTTTTATAATTATGACTTTTTCTAAGAATATAGACATATATGTCATAATTTTCACATCTCTCTCTTTTTTTTAAATCTCATAATTATGTTTTTTAACTCATAATTTTCAGAGGTTTTTTTCGGTGTCTTTGAAAACCCATAGACTGCCACATGAAGAACATGCTTTAATGAAATTTTGAGATACTAAATCATAATTAAGAGATATAAAGTCATGGTTATAACCTAATTTTATGACTTACTTTTGTCTTTTTTTTGTCACAATTATGACTTTTTTTCAAAAAACTTAATGTGACAGAAATGAGTTTCAAAAAGTTTCCCATGATCCTTCAGAAATCATTCTAATATGCTGATTTGCTGCTCAAAAAACATTTCTGATTATTATCAATGTTGAAAACAGTTGTGCTGCCCAATATTTTTATGGAAGCTGATAAATTCATAGATGAATAGAAAGTGCATTTATTTGAAATCTTTTGTCACTCTTGATCAATTTAATTCATCCTTGATGAATAAGTGTTAATTTTAAAAAAATCTTACCGACCTCAAACTTTTGAACAGTAGTGAATGTTTAAAAATGTATTTAGTGATGACAACAACGTCATGAATTACGTCCTGTGCAAAATGAAACTATTTTAATACTATGCTCATACATGGGTGTTATCGTAACAAACGTCCTCTTGATTTCTCTTTAGTTCCGAGCCCAAAATCCTCTTCTCCTACAAGTCACAAATCGATGAGCCAGAAGACTCGGACGTGCACCTGCCCAACACCTCGGCCTCTGGCCTGGGCCGGAAGGATCTGGATCACGGCTCGTACTCCAGCACGCAGATCGACGGCTCCGGCGCGTACCTGGACGACGTGGTGTCGGGACCTTTCGGCGGAGGACACAGCATCAACAGCATCGACAGCGACCGCTGGAGAGCCCTCAACGCCTGAACGAACACGCTTTAACGCTGACCTCCACCATGCTGTTCGACACAGACGAACATTTGACGCGCTGTGCATCTGACTTCAGTTTGTCATGTACTGCCTTGATTGGGGAACGGTTTTCACAGTCAGTGCTGTTATTTAAGGTCGATTTCATTTGTATTCCATGAATCCAACATTCCTTGTATAACACCAGTGCTCTTAATTTGACATTTGTGTACTCCGATCTGTGCCGCAGGCAAGTTTATTGGACTTTGTGATGTGCATTATCTAATATATTTCTGCTGAAACCATAATCGATCGCCGTTAGCTTATCTCTGGATGATTTCAGACCAGTTTCTGAGTTGTGCTACTGATACCAGCGAAACGTCCGCTCATGTTTTAATTCTCGTTTTCCGCGTTAGGGTTGTTTTGCACTGATTGGGCTCATTTGCTTGCTGATTTGAAGGCTTAAGGACCCTGAAATCTACCTTGGCTCTGTTCATGTGCTTCATATGGACCGAACATTCATCTAGAAATTTGTGAAAACATTTATTTCTCATTGCTACGTAATAGTTTTGAAAATATTTTCTTTGGATTTTTATTTATTTTAGTTATCTGATGAATTTTTTTAGCCTGCGTCATTAGACTTGGGCTCAGTTCTTAAAGTGAAAGCTTAAATTGTGATCTTGACTTTTGTCCATCTTTCTGATTTCTAATGAAAATAGAACCGACTCAAGTCAGGTTTCTCCCAATGTCATTCCATGTAGGAGCAAGTGAAGAAAAAGGACCATATTGGGAGAAAGCATTTGACCTGCTTTGTTTTATTTGATAAAGTACCACTAGTTAATTACAACATAACCTTTTTGGTGCACAGAAAAAAAAATCACCAATTAAATTTGGCCTGAGTAAAACACATGTTTCTTATTGCTTACTTCCCTTTGTGCTTTAAATATGTTTTATGATTAAACTGTGTCTATTTAGAGATTTTAAGTCAAATTAATTTTCGAGTTTTAATTTTTACACTGAAATGCCACTGTAAAATAGTTGTAGTATAATCTGAAATTCAGTGTACTTTATCATATTGCTCATACTTAGTGCTTTGTTCTGCCTGTATTTCATTTTTCGATCTTATCTCAAAAATATTTTGTTTTTCTCTTTCCTGAAATGCTTTTTCAAAGATCAGGATATTGATTCTATTAGTCTATAGCGGTGGATCAAATGTTATAAAGCAGAAAATAAGAACTATTTTAATTAGATAAAAACTGAGCTGAAGTCCAGCAAAGAAACTACATACCACAGCCCGGTTTTGAGCTACACTGACAACCAAGGACTTTTATTTTGGAATATACTTACAGTGACGTGTTGAAGCGATTTTCACAGGAACTCTCGACGTCAACAGATGTGAATAACACTTTTTATTTTCATGTAGTCACTAAAAGAACCGTTTCTTATACATCTGAACAGTCTTGATTAATAAATCGTTTCAATTCTGTGACTTGTGCTTTCATTTATATGTTTTTATAACGAAAATGCTTCGCAGACTGTCATCACGTGACGTGTCGACTGATGGCTATCAATTTCAGGTCACCGTTTCTTTTCATTTTACGGCAGAAAATTAACACTGCTGTGTAAAAGTATGTCACTAAAATTTTCTGTAAGAAATAAAAACGGAAAATCTGAAAAGATATATAAAATAAGATTATTTTTACATGCTAAAACAAGAGCAAAATAAAAGGCTAAATATATAAAATATTATTATTACTATTTGTTGGCCATTTCATTCAAATATAATAATAACCTTAAAAATAAAAAAATAACGTAAATTAGACAATTTCTGTTTACTATGTTTTCTCACTTCAAAAAAAGTTTTGCTTTTAATATAAGAACGCAAATTAAGCGAGTAAGCAAGCAAGCGACCAATTAAAAAATAATAAATAAAATATTTTACATTTTTTCTCACGCGGCCTCCGTGTGACGTCAGTGTATTGAATAGTACTACATTTCCCATTGTGCATTTTGCGATCACGTGACGCGTGCTAAACCGTAATAGGATGTTTGATGATTTTATCCGCATGTAGCGGGACACAGTGACCCTGAGGTGAATCGGGGTGATTTTATTTCTGTTGTTTGAGTATTTGGGGTGTTTTCGGTCTGATGGGGGCCTCGGACAGCAGGAGCAGATCTGTGTCCTACGGACTGGACGAACAGGACAATGTCACGGTCCTACACGGAGTTAAGGTGACAGACAGACAACACAACATCTGTACTTCAAAAACAGAACGATAATGATGTCCTGCTTGATACTGCCGTACCTTTATATGATTTTAATAGGATATTTTTATTGTAATTGTGCTTTTTCAACAGAAGTCTGTTGTAACTGTTCCTGTGTCCTCTTACGAACTTCAGTAACGTTAGCTCTGAGAAAATGAAAGTATCAGTTGATCTGTTAGTCTTTCACTGGTTTTGTTGATTCATATGTGATATAATGATGAAGTTAACTCATTTTAAAGCGTTGCTGTCATGTTTATCCTTGTTTGCTGGGATCTAATTAGCTGTGAAATAGAAACATGTACAGTCATTTTATCTGCTTTCACTCAAGGTCAAAGACACAAAACAGTGCGATAAGACTGATCTGTGAACAGCGAGAGCTCTGTATTATTTTTATTTTATTTTATTTTGTTTTGGTGTAATCAATTTATTAATTATATAATTAATTTAGAGAGCTGTGTATTTATTTTGTTTTTATTTATTTGTTTGTTTGTTTTTGGTTATTTGTCAGACTTCTACTCAATTAAAAATCACAGTGACTAGCCTAAAGCATATATATTATTGTACCTAAAGGAACATTTAGAATTTTATTTTTATTTTAATATTTAATATTTTATTGTTATGTTGTTATCGTAATATATATATATATATATATATATATATATATATGTGTGTGTGTGTGTGTGTGTGTGTGTGTGTGTATTTATAATAGGGTTGAACCTGTAGTTTTGAAGTACGTACCCAGATTAGAATTTTACTTTTTATTTTTATAATATTAGACGATAGAATTTTATTTTTATTTTAATATTTTATTGTTATGTTGTTATCGTAATGAATATATATATATATATGAACCTGTACTTTTTAAATACGTAGCCAGATGCACCTTAAAAAGTGAATCAAAACTCCATTGATGTTATTTTAATGTGAGTGTATCTGTGCTATCAGTTGTCCGGTGATGTTCTTCAGCGGATGCGGGACTCTGGACCGTCATCATCATCCAAACCATCATCACCCAAACCAGAGAGTGCCAAACCTGAACCAGGTACGACAACTTCTGCTCCTCTCTTCAGCAACACTCATTTTATATCTCACATTTGACTGTGTTATATTAATGTTTCAGGGCCTTCCAGACCAGCTGCAGCTGAGACACAAGAAGAGCTCAGAAGACGGTTAGTGTGTTACATATATTTATCAGTATTTCTAAAGACATCTGCCATAATAACTGCTGCAGCTCTTCTAAAAATCAGTAAATCATGTGCTTACACTTTACTTAAAGCCTTTATCTATAAAGCATTATAAAAAGGTATTCATATTGTACGTTGTGATGCATTATTATCTTTTCATAATTAATTGTAACCAAAGTTGCATAGTTGTACAAGTGCCTTATAATATTTGAAGGTTCGTTTGTCATATTTAATGTGCTATACTTTCTAAAGGTGTAACAATGAAATAGATAAGTACTGTTATGTATTATGTCTGTGGCTACAATTACTCATGAGTTTATTCTGTGCATTATAATGTGCATTACAAGGCAAAATTAATGCAATAAAACTAGCACACTTTAAAAGCATCAGTGTTATATAAGTATTGTTTATTTAATAGTTTTTAGGGATATTTTCAGTTGGTGTTTACTTTTATGTTTTCAGTTTTTGTTTTTGACAGTTTTTTTTATGTATATTTTTGTTATTTTAAATAGTTTAAGTTAATTATAACCCTGAAAAGCATTACATCTAATACATCCATTATGTATGAATAATTGTCAGTTTAAATGAAATATAATTATTTTTTTCACATTACAGTAATGAGATTATTATTATTATTATTATTATAGTAATGTGATTATTATGATTAAATGAGATTAAAATTATGACCTGCATTTACTGGACTGAATACTGGAGTTGGCACATTAAACATGACTAATTTTTAATGATGTTTAATGGTCATGTAATTAGTGTCTGCCGGTCCCTGTACCTGACGTGTGTGTGTGTTGGCTGTAGGTTTGAGCGTGAGCAGGCTCTGGTCCAGGAAGAGTTGGCCCGGATCAGCCGTAGAGAGAGGGAGATGGCGGGAGACGACATGAGCCCAGCGGCGCTGCGAGAGAAAGCAAAGACACGCCAAGAACTAGACCAAACACACAACCTGGTGAGACACACACACTCTTTCTCTCGCTTCTCTTCTTTCATTCTCCTGACACTGTCTGTTCTTCTCTGACATACAGTATGCATTTTAACATGATTTATTTTGACAAAATTGAATATATTATTAATATATATTTGTAAATATAATAGATATTTTTTGCTTTCTTAGATCTATTTTGATGATGAAGAGTTTAGGTTAATTACATAAAATAATGTGTCTTTTTCAAATCCAGTTGGATCCTGTATTTCATGAGTGTTTTGTAGCACTAGATGGCAGCAGGAGTGTTTGATTTAATGTTGCTTTTTGAGGCGATGCTCTCTGTTTAATTACATAGCGTTTAATTTATAATAACCAGGTTTTGTCGTTAATTATAATTACCCTGTTTTGCATGTAAAGCTTTAGAGCTCACGATTGCAATCTTTTATGTCAGTTAATTTTTCCTTGAGCTGATTGCTGTTAACAGCATTGATCATGCATGTGTGTTCAGGCTCATTTAGACACACAGATGTGTGTAAATCCCTAGTTCATTAAACTAAACGAGTGTAAAAGAACAGCAAACCACTGTAAGAAATGCATGAAGCCCCATGGAAACAGACTGAGGTGGCTTAAAACTCTCATAGACCTGACATGGCTTCATTTTATTTGTTCATTTGTGAATATAACAGCTGATGGATCTTATTCACTGAGGATGCTATATTTCCTCATTATTTTTCTCTCCTTTCTCAGCCGGATGAGTTGAGTGCTCGGGTAAGCAACAGCAGCAGCAGTTGTTGGCTGTGCATCTCAGTTTTATTGTAGTTTTTATGTGTCATTACTGCTTAGTGGTGTTTGTAAATAAGAAAGCACACACAGTGAGTCTCTTCATCCGAGACGTTTTAAAGTCAACACGAAACTGTGATACTACAGTCGCACACAGTATTTAACAACAAAAACATCATTGTGACTTGATTTTATAAGTGATGAACTGATTGGATTAAAATAAGAAATTATAAAAATTTTATGACATTATAGTAATGTTTTGATGTGGCTTTTATTTTATTTTAAAGTTTGAATAATTTTGTTATATGCTTTTGTTGTTTTTATGTTTTTTTATTTTTATTTTTTACATTTATTTATAGCTTTCATTTTTAAGTTTTAGTAATCTTAGTACTTCAACTTCAACTTAATTTATTAAAGTTTTTTTGGTTTTTTAAGTTTTTTTTTCAGCTTATATGTGTATATACACACTGCTGTTCAAAAGTTGTCAATCTCATGCTCATCAAAGTTGCATTTATTTAATCAAAAATACAGAACAAAATGACATTATGAAATATTGCATTAACAATAACAGTTTTCTATTTTAATATACTTTAAAATATAATTTATTTCTCCAGTTTATTTACTCCAGTCTTCAGTGTCACATGATCCTTCAGAAATCATTCTAATATACTGATTTATTATAAATATTGGAAACTTGCTGTGTAATATTTTTTGGAACCTGTGATACTTTTTTCAGGATTCTTAAAATGATTAATAAAAGTTTAAAAGAGCAGCATTTACACAAAATAGAAATCCTTTGTAACAATACAAGTCTTTACTATCACATTTGATCAATTTAGCACATCCTTGCTGAATAAAAGTATTGATTTCTTTCAAAGAAAGAAAGAAAGAAAGAAAAAATGTACTGACCCCAAACTTTGACTACAAAACATTTCTATTTTAAATAAATGTTGTTCTTTATAACATTTTATTCATCAAAGAATCCTGAAAATAAAAAAAAAAATAAAATAAAATAAAATAAAATAAAATAAAATTAAGTTTCCAACAGCGGTAATGAATCAGCATATTAGAATAATTTCTCAAGGATCATGTGACGCTGAAGACTGGAGTAATGGCTGATGGAAAATCAATTTCAATTACTGAAAACTATTTTAAATATAAACAGTTTATTTGCAAAAACAGATAACTCTGTTTTGTTTTGTTTTTTTTTGTTTTGTTTTGTTTTTTTCAAAAATCATGTTTTTTATTATGTTATCATGTTTTATTGCGTTATATTGTGTTAGTTAGCTGCATTTTTTTAGTTATTTTATAATATCAAAATAACCCAGCTGCAGTTGAGATTAGTTGGAATGCACAATGAAAAAACATGAT
>JAHKKF010514910.1:0-20935 GCA_019740295.1 Labeo calbasu
CTCAGAATTCTGAGTTCATATCTCACAATTGTTTTTTTCACCACAGACTAAAAAAAATAAAGGTAAATGTGATTTTTTTTATCTTACATTTCTGACTTTTGTCTTCCAATTTTTAGTTTATATCTCACAAATCTGATGTTTCTTCTCAGAATTGTGAGTTTATATGTCTATCTATAAATATTGTGCATTTATATCTTGCAATTCTAAGTTTCTCACAAAAATAAAAATTAAATAAAATTTCAATGAATGTATTGATATAAACAAATTAATAATTCAAATTAATTATACATAAAATTAAACATTATTAGATTTTATTATTTAAATAAAAATTGTACAATCCAGAATGTATTAAGTCACTAAAATATAAATAAAAAATACATTATATATAAAATTAAATATTATTATATTTTATTATATTAATAAAAATATTACAATCCACAATGTCACTAAAAATATTAATAAAATTAATAATGACTTTTCTAACTTATGCATTTAGTCTTTTCATTCGAAATTTTAATATTGGACATAACACGGAAGTTTATTCTGCCACGGAATAAAACATTTACCAAAAAATAAATAAATTACAAATAAAATTTGGACGTTTTTCTTGCAATTCTGAGTTTACATCTTTTCTGTCAGTTCTGTTTTTTGTTTCTGCTACAAAATAAAAAGGAAAACATTTTTAAAAAAAAAAAAAAAAAAAAGGTAATTGAGACTTAATCTAATTCAGACCTTCTTTTCTGAGAATTGCAATTTTAAGTTTAAAAAGTCAGAATTAAAAAAAAAGTCTGAATTATGAGCTAAAAACCTCACAATTACCTTTTTATTTTATTTTATATCCAATGATAGAAACAAGCTACACTATCATTAGTTCTGTTTTTTTGTTTTTGCTGCATCATAAAAAGAAATTAAAATAAGGTAATTAAGACTTTATCTCAAAATTTAGACTTTTTTTCTTCAGAAATGCAATTTTAAGTTTTCTCAGAATTAAAAAAAAGTCTGGATTATGAGATAAAGTTTCAATTACCTTTTTTTTTTTTTTTTTTTTACATTTTATTATATTTTTTATATTTTATCTTATGATTTATCCAGTGGTAGAAACAAGTTACACTACCATTTTTATTTATTTATTTATTTATTTATTTATTTATTTATTGTGTGAACGGAATTATTGCTTTTATTCATCAAGATGGCATTAAATTGATCAAAAGTGACGGTAAAGACATTTATAATGTGACAAAAGATTTCTCTAATTTTAATTTAATAAAAAATTGTAAGAAAGGACAAACAAGTCACTAAAATAGTAATATAATTGGTAAGTAAAAATAATTAAAATGTAATAAAATATTTATATTTTATATATTTATCTATTTTTCTTTAAACTGTGAGAAAATGTTATAATTGTGAGATTAAAAAGTTGCAATTACCATTTTTATTTATTTATTTATTAATCCAGTGGTTGATACAAGCTTGCATAACAAACAATATAAGTAAATGTATTTAATTTGTTCAGAGATTTATTCAGAGTTATCTGGTCTTTAGAAACGTTCTTTAAATGTTAGCACAAAAACATTATTTATACTTAAAAACATTGTTTATATAAAATGGAATGCTACCTTAATGTTTATATTCAAAAAGAAAAAAACTTAATGGGAATGTTAGCAAAATGTTCTTAGAACAAATTGTTAGCTGGGAAGGAGTCATCAGTATCTTGAAGAAATCCTAAAAAGCTATCACATGCATTTTTAACAAGGTTTTGATGAGATCTCCTTCAACTGATTACATTATTTAATGTGCATGTCAGGATTTGGGCATCTATATTACATTAAGTCATGCATATGAAAATGAAAGCACTGAAAATGACTGAACAGTCAGTTTCACTCCTGATTACTGCTCACATTTTCCTTTACAGCAAAACACGACCAGAAAATCTGAAAGACGGCTGGATCAGGATGCACACTGGCTCACAGTGTGTTCATCGCTATGCATTATTCACAATGGAAATATATTTTTTTGCAATGTTGCCTAATGTAAACAAATCAAGGTTTTTTAGAAGGCAGAATAATGTTGCTGTCTACCTTCAGGTCCAGTTTTTGTGCCATCAGGGCGCCTACGATGTGTAAAACCGTCGTCTAGGTAGGCATCTCCGTGCGTTTTGGAACAGAGCTCATGTGTTTCTCTCTGCCGTTGCACGAATTTCACTCCTACAACAACACATGAATAATAGAGGCATGTGATTCTGCATTTGTGCTGATATTTGTCACCATCCTGAGTGTCACATTAATCACCACATGAAATATGAAGCCCAAAGTGTTAATAAACTGACTGTGTCTGCAGTCTAACATTGTAACGTACAATCCAAAAATATCAGTGAATGATCATTTAAAACATACACAGACATATATTAATATTAAGCAGGTGTTGGGATAGGTGAACCATTTTATGACTGTAAGGTGGAGTGAATTTACATTATATTACAGAAAATGTCAGTGTCTGTCCAGAGCAGTGTGATTACCCAGAATTCCACACTGTAGAGTAATGGGGACACAGTTGTCCGGCTGTCATTCCAGTGATGGTAATTAACTGGCTGGTTGGGAGACGGCAGGTCATAGTTAGACAGACATGTACTTTTCCTCCTGTTTATAAAAGTGACAGGCGATTATGTCAGCAGACCTGGAGAACGTGAACCGACAGGACACGCGTGAACTCCTGAAAGAAACCTTCACACGCAGAAACAAATTGGATTAGAATGAAGAAGAACACGGAGCATGATATTTGACTCGCAAGATTAAATTATTTTCTATCTACATACAGTACAGTGGCACCAAAATCTATTAGGACACCGAAGACACAGAAAATAATAATTATTATTAATTTAATAATTAAAACTAATTTATATTTAATATAAATATTTTTAAATACATTAATATATAATTTTAATCATCATTTTATTAAAAAAATATTATGAGATTATAATCCAGAATACATTAGGACACCAAAGTAAAAAAAAACAAAACAAAACAAAAATTTTAATGTAATAACATTTTTAAATAAATGTATACATTATTAAATATTATTTTACTGCAATAATAATAATATATGATATTACAATCCTACACTACATATGTTAATAAAAATCATAACAATAATTTAAATTTAATCACATTTTAAAGAAATTAACTTAAAATATAAATAAAATATTATGCAATTACAATCCAGAATATATTAGGACACCAAGGTTACAAAAATATTAATTAAAAAACAATAAAAATAATTTACATTTAATAACATTTTGAAAGAAATACAGAATTAAATTTTTTTTTTTTAAATATTAATAACATATTATGATATTACAATCCTACACTACAAATATTAATAAAAACATAATAATTTTAATTTAATAACATTTCAAAGAAATTAACATATTATTAAATATTATTTTACACAATTAAGAAAATGTTACATATGTAAAATATTACAATCTAAAAAGTATTATGACACCTAAGTCACAAAATAAATAAATAAAACATTAAAATAATTTAAACCTAATAAAAAATAGAATTAAAAACATTAATATAAATTGTAAATTAAAAATACAATTTTCTCTTCAAAATATATTTTATTAAAGCTGTGAAAATATGAAGAACAACATTAAAATATGAATAGTGAAACATGTAAGAAATATTGCAAATTGATGTGTCTTACCATATTATTTTAATGTATTATCTTAATTATGAGCACACTGGTTTCGTTATTTCCCTATTATTACTTCTGCTTTGGAGAAAAGATGGATATAATGTATATCTGTTTTAATGTAGTCTTCTGTATTAATTCAACAGTATCTTACCGAGTTGCATAATTTCTTTCAGACCCGTATCTAAAAATATGACTTTGCCATTTTGCATGAGACCAGAACTCACCTCTAGTGTTTGAAAGTTTAATTAACACTTATTAGCACAGTCCTGCATTTCTACTGCACAGTACTGTACAGACTGCAGTATTAGTAAGAGCGGTATTGTAGCATGCGATTCTGATGCTGTTCTATATTTACAGTTCATTTTTTGAAGTTTAAAGGGGACAGCAGACAGAACCAGATGACACATCTTCGTCTTGTGGAGCAGATAATGATACCCGACTGTTGGCGCTTTCCTGAGGGTTCTAGTCCAGGGGTTTCTGTCAACCTCAAAGCAACAGAAAAACTGATGAAATATCGATTCCCTTTGTTTCAGGATAATGGAGGATACAGGAGCGACGCACAGAGAGATAGAGGAGAATGAGAAACTTCAGAAAGCTATCCAGGAGCTTTACACCACTGACAGCCTCATGTAACCAGACGTTTGACTGTCTGGTCCACTAGTTTATAGTCATCATGAACTTACACCAAGAATACCGACCTGCAACAAACATTTTACAATTCTGCCAACAAATCAGAATAATCACAATTCTGCTTATGCCTTAAGCAGAAAGAAAACATGTACACATTTAAGTACTCATTTTTTTAAATACATATCTATTTACGTTTGTAGATTTACTTTACAATACATATCTTTAAAGGTCGTTTTCTCAAAATGAGTTTGTTTCTCCACTTCAGCAGCACTTGCAGACACTAAACTTAGTTTTGTTCCTATCTGTATTCTGATAGTTTTTACTGAGGGGGTTGTTCATATATCATTCACCTCATTTTATCACACTTCATGAATTTACATAAATAATTTCAATTACAATACATATCTTTAAATGTTGAGTTTTTTATCCACTTCAGTAGAACTTACAGAAACCAAACTTAGCAGTTTTATTCCTATCTATATTCTGAACGTTTTTATAGAAGGGTTTGTTCATATGTCATTCGTATGGTTTTATTTTTGCACTTTATCTATTCATGTCTATAGATTTCAAATACCATATATATCTTTAAAGGTCATTTTTTATCCACTTCAGTAAAACTTACAGAAACGAAACTTAGCAGTTTTATACTCATCTATATTCTGAAGGTTTTTAAAGAAGGGTTTGCTCATATGTCAGTTGCATGGTTTTATTTTTGCACTTTATCTATCTATGTCTATGGATTTCAATTACCATATATATCTTTAAAGGTCATTTTCTCAAAATTAATTTGTTTCTCCACTTCAGCAGCACTTGCAGACACTAAACTTAATTTTATTCCTATCTGTATTCTTAAGATTTTTACTGAGGTGTTTGTTCATATATCATTCACCTCATTTTTATCACACTTTATGAATTTACATATATAAATTTCAATTACAATAAATATCTTTAAATACTGAGTTTTTTCTCCACTTCAGTAAAACTTAAATAAACCAAACTTTGCAGTTTTATTCCCATCTATATTCTGAAGGTTTTTATAGAAGGGTTTGTTCATATGTCATTTGCATGGTTTTATTTTTGCACTTTATCTATTATTGTTTATAGATATCAATTACTATATACACATCTTTAAGGGGCATTTTCTCAAAATATGTTTGTTTCTCCACTTCACCAGCACTTACATACACCACACTTAGCAGTTTTTATTCCTATCTGTATTTTGAAGGTTTTTACTTAAGGGTTTGTTCATATATCATTCACCTTATTTTATCACTCACTTTATGAATTTACATATATAAATCTCAATTACAATACAATATATTTAAATGCTGTAGGTTTTTTCTTCGCTTCAGTAAAACTTACATGAACAAAACTTAGCAGTTGTATTCCTATCTATATTCTAAAGGCTTTTATAGAAGGGTTTGTTCATACGTCATTTGCATGGTTTTATTTTTGGACTACGTCTATAAATTTTAATTACTGTATATCTTCAAAGATCATTTTCTCAAAAGGAATTTGTTTCTCCGCATCACTTACATAAACCAAACTTAGCAACTTTATCCCTTATAAATATTCTGAAGATTTTTATAGAGGGGTTTGTTCATGTGTCATTCACATGGTTTTATTTTTGCACTTTATCTATTTACATCTGTACTGTATCTATTTACATCGCTACATCATACTATACATCTTTA
The DNA here is from genome assembly GCA_019740295.1 of Labeo calbasu. Lineage (NCBI taxonomy): Eukaryota > Metazoa > Chordata > Actinopteri > Cypriniformes > Cyprinidae > Labeo > Labeo calbasu. The sequence goes on from JAHKKF010514910.1 coordinate 6,021, forward strand.
AAGGTCAGTTTCTCAACATTAGTTTGTTTCTTTATTTCAGCAGCACGTATATACACCAAACTTAGTTTTATTCCTATCTATATTCTGAAGATTTTTATAGTAGGTTTTTTCATATGTCACTCTGCTGATACATTTTTAGCATTTTATTTTTAAAACATGGTGAAAACGTTTTTTTTTCTGGCTGTTAGCATTTTCTGATTTATGGAGTGATAAAAAATGAAATCCAAAGTCCCCTCTGCAAAAACCTTTTTCAACAAAATGAAACATATTTAATTCAACAATGCATTATTTGCATATTTAAACAAACTTTCTGACTTATCAGAACTCATAATGCAAAACAATTCACAATGTAACTGGTGAAGAATGGTGTTATCTATCAGTTAATTTTTTTACCCTGTGGTGTTTTGATTTTAATAAAACTCAAAACACATTCAATAAATCTACTCCACTAACCTGGAAAATGTGTCTGAAGCTAGAGAGGTTTTCCAGAGGACAATCTTGTTGCTCATAAATTGCTCTTTCATTGAACAGGAGACTTGAGTTTCATTCCTCTGACAAATAAAAATACATAAATGAGTCAATAGTTGTCATATAGCAAAAGAGATGTAAAATAAATGTGAAGCAGCTCAGATCATCTGATCACGGGAGAACGTGATGAGACATGTTTGAGATCATACCAAGATTAATAATCAGACTATTTATTGCTATTTGAGACATCTGTTCTGTATGGTAGCCTGTTTCCACCACAGGATAATTTCAACCTTTTTTTTTTTTTTTAAAATCACAATTTAGACTTTTTTTTCCCCTCAGAATTACAAGCTATAAACTCAGAATTCTTAAAGTTTTCTTGAAATTTTGAGTTTATAATTCACAATCCTAACTTTTTTTCCTCATAATTCTGAGTTATAACTTACAAATTTGACTTTTTTTGGTTTCTCCCATGGAATAAAACAAAAAGGGTAACTGCGTAATTATTATCTCACAATTTTGATCTTTTTGTCGCAATTGTGAGTTTATATCTCACAGTCCTCACTCTTCTTCTCAGAACTGTTTATTATCTGGCAATTCTGAGTTTATAACTCACAGTTTTAACTATTTTTGTTTCCTCCAACGAATAAAACAAAAAAGGTAATTGTTTATATCTCAATTCTGAATTTTTATCTAAAGACTTTTTACTTCTAAGGACTTTCACTTCTAAGGAAAAAAAAGAATCACAAGATATAAAATCACACATAAAAAACAAAACAAAAAAAGTTGAAATTGTAAGATAAAAAGTTGCAATAACCTTCCGTAGTTGTAAAACTCTAGATCTATTGCTAAAATATTTTTCTAAATTAGAGGAAAGCAGCTTTATTCTCAATCCAACCCAGATCTGACAGTCACAATGAAGCAGCTCATAAAGCACTTAACTAATTCAGTGGGGGGACAGGTGTGTATAAACCGTGAAGTTCATCTTTCACAGATGCCACAGAACGTCTTCGCTCAAGTTGAAAAATGCAGAACTTCTCACATTTGTTTTCCTGTGGGTGGAGCGGCTCGCTTCAGACGTGATGAATGAGCGAGTCACATAACAGATGACAGAGTTCGTCCTGCCGAAACCCTGCTGATGTTTCTAATCGAGCGGAAATGCGAATTATTAAGGCGGTCTGTAATAGTCTGACTCCACCACCACAGCAAGTGAAGTTAAACACAGAGGTCAAGCTCTGAGAACTTCAGCAAAGAGTTTCTTGGGGCATTTGTTGAAGTTTTGAAGAAATGTTGTAAACTTGTTAAAATAGGGTTCAGAAATTTCTGGAAAGCAAAATATCAATGTTACTTTTGTCTTAAAGGGATAGTTTGCCCCAAAATGTTAATTCTGTCATCATTTACACATTCTCATGTCATTTTGTATACAAAAGCAAATGACTGCAGTTTAATTTTTGGTTGAACATTAAATGAAAATTCTGTCATTATGATTATTTGTTTGACTTTCCTTGTTCTGTGGAACACAAAAGAACATAGTTTGAAGAATATTAGCAATTAAACCACTTTGGTTACCAAAATTAGCAGTTTAGTTTTTGGCTAAACATATCTTGAATATCTTTTAATATGATGTTGAGTCTACAATTTTATTGTTAGTGTTGTTTTTAAAGGCACAGTTCACCCTTGAAATATTTTTCATTATTTACTGATCCTCTTTATTTACTGATCCTACAAAATTGTCTAGTTTTTGAAATGTTTCAAAAAACATTTTTCTTGGTTAAGCAAATGTCAAGGTAACATTCCATTTAATCATTTTGCAAACATTATAAAAATGTTACTTTTGAATCTTTTTTGAAAATTCAGAAAATGGTCAGCTGAAATGTTCCAAAAAATCTACAGATAATGTTTTTGTTTTGATATTAAGAACCAGATAACTAAATGAATGTTCTATTAATGTTGCTGGAAGAACCTTGAGAATGCTGACAGGGAATGAAAAAAAGGAACCCAAGTTTTATGGACCAAAACTAAATATAAAAATAAATACATACATGCATAAAAATAAAACATATTCGTGCAGAAGAAAGAAATGCATACGGATTTGGATATACATCATTTTTGGGTGGACCTTTCCTTTAATAAAAAGACTCCTGTCTAAACTCTACACATTTCCACATTTGTTAGTTTGCATCTTCATCGAAATATGAAATGTTTTTCATCTTCACGAGTCTAATGACCCCGTTAACTCCCCGCTAATGTTTCTCTCTGGAGATATTAGAAACCAATAAAATATGTTCTGATGTCTAATAATCAGCCTTCCCCATCAATTACTAAAATGCATTACCTCCACTCTCACGCGCCACTGTAAACCGCATGATTACACGTAATTGCTAATGCATATGCATTCATGTAATTCGACACACAGTGGCACAGATAACACATCAACAGCACTATACCATTGTTGTTTTCACTTTTGTTCTGTTATTCTCTTTTAAAATCGAATAATTTTTCAACCTGAGGCTCTGCGCTTGCTGTGTAATACATTCATGGTGCTGTTGACACCGTTATAGATCATAAAGCATTTCTTTAATGCTAAGAGAAACACATTCAATAGAGTGTGAACTCGTATTTTAGGGGAATGTGCTAAAGGCGCTACTCTTGCTTATTGACCCGTCAGGCCCAGAGAAATCTCTAATTTTTCTAGCCAGACTTAAAGGGGATGAATGTATGATTTATGTGCTGTAATATCTGACAATTTGCAGCATTGTGAAATAAATATTTCCTGCACAGTAATTTATTTACTCAAGGGAGAGAGCAAAAATCAGTTTGCTGATAGAAAATCACTGCTTATAGTGAGCAAACAGGAGTTTCTTTTAAAGGTAAAAAATCTTTTGTAGTCAAAAATCACATCAATGTCTTTTCAAATAAACTGAAAAGGCCAAAAAAATACATTTTTGTACCAATCATTTAGTACAAATGCCATTAGGTTTGTTTGAAATCAAGCTGTAATGAGTGACCCTGACCTTTAGGCTCTTTCCGACCGGTCGCCTGTCATCCAGATGGCCGCTTGTTTTCCACACTCCTTTCTACACGGTTTAGCATCAGACATGACCTTAAACAGCCCGATTCTCCTAGTCAGTAAACAGCGCTGCTCTAAATGCAGCCTTTTATCTGTGAAAATAAAGCCAGAGTTTATTTCTGAACACTGGTACATTTGAAGCTCATGCCAATATCCAGCGCTCATGAAATAGCCAACAGTTAGTGCAATGAGTTTACAACAATATATCAGCAGCTAGACAGCTAAAAATAACAGGAAAACAAATCCTGAGTCTAATGCATGGAACACTGCATATATTTCAAGCATTATACAAGCAAACTATTCAGGCCTTGGCATAAAATAACATTGTGCAAAGTGGAAATGCCACCAAAATGAAGAAACATGCTGCCAAAATGTAAGAAGGATGAATTGCCCCGTATGCATTTTTTTGTTATATAAATATAACAAATATATATATGTTTTTTATATTTATTCCAAATATAGTTAAGCAATAGCACACAAGCAAAAAGTGTTTACCCAAATATCAGTGATTACTAGTGATATTAATTAAATAGTTAAACATTTTTTAATCTTTATTTTTATAATCAATATTGTCAATTTTGACTATTTCACCAATGAAAATTGTTCCAAACAAAGCACCTCCCAGCAACACATAGTAGCGTTTCGTTCTTGAATGATTCAACGCTTTTGAACGAATCGGTTGAGTTAATGATTCAACGATCCATCGATAAAAACAATGGTCACTTCATCCATGAATCAGCTAGTTTGAACAAATCGTTTGAATGAATGATTCAATTACTTACATTAAAAGACGTTCTACAATATGTAACCTTAATTTTTATTAATAATTATGAGAAGGATGGCCCCTTTTTTCACATATTTACTGCATCTTGCCTGTTTATCTCGCATTAGCTATTCTGATGTGCTAAATAACACCATTTCTAACGCTGAACCCAATTCCAAGAGGACGGCTCTTTGTAATTGAAATATCCATGAGCCAAGAAATTCTCTGAAAACACACTCCCTCTGTGAAATGCCATGGGAACATTACCAATCTTTCATTTTTGCAGCTTATATTGTAATGGCTTTTCAATTAGTCGCATGAAATTAATATAAAATTATGTACGAATGATGATTACATCTAATTTGAGAGTTTGACTCCATTTGTGAGGCTGCCATTTTTGTTCCAAATGCTTTGAATTAAATGAATCATTATGTTTAGTTAATTTCTTGGCCTCCTGAGTCACTCTCACTGACAAAATGATGTTTGTTCAGTGGGTTATCAATACAACAGGGCCCATTGAAAAATATTTTTCTCTCTGTATTGCTATGCACTCAAAAACATTTAGGTCTAAATTTAAGATTTATGTATTTTAACTAACTTAACTTACTGTGATGCATATCCATCAGCCAAATGAAACCAGTAAGAATTCTGCACTCAAAATAAAATAAAATAATAAAATAATAGTTGTATCTTTTAAAATAATAATTTATGAATTCATTTACAAGCAATATTCAAAACTGAAAGAAACTGATCAATATATATATATATATATATATATATATATATATATATATATATATATAATTCTGTGTATTTAAAACACATTCNAATAATAATTTATGAATTCATTTACAAGCAATATTCAAAACTGAAAGAAACTGATCAATATATATATATATATATATATATATATATATATATATATAATTCTGTGTATTTAAAACACATTCAGTTTACTAGCACAATTCAGTGTTATTTTAGTATCATTAAGAAACTGTGATATGTGTGATATTTGTTAATATTATAAATTAATTTCATTTGTACAGTTTCTGCTTTCATGTTAGTTTTAGTTAAAGTTTTAGTAATTTTGTTGTTTTAATTTTTATCCATTTTTAAACATGTCTATATATTTTTGCTCAATTTTTATTTCAGTTTTAGTGTATTTTAGAAAAATAAGAAAATAAGTTCCATTTTTTAAATATTTTATTTTACGTTTTTTTTCCCTGTGGTTTTATTTTGTTAACTGTAACAACAACTGTAACAAGGGTGTTCTTGTTATATGTACTTACTATAATAATACTAATTAATTCTGCATAATTACATGCAAGTAACCCTAATCTCAATCATACAGTAAGTGCATGTAGTTAATTAATATTTCTCATTACTTAAATGTATAATTAAACTGTAACAAGGACATCTTAAATAAAGTGTAACCATCTGTATATATTAAAATTGAGCAAAATAAATGCATGGAAATCTTATAAGCAATTCAAATGTCTAGTGAAACACACAAGGTGAACTTACAGAACAGCCTTTTTGACAAAGTAGACAAAGTTCTTTCTTGAGAGTCACATGAGATTGGAATGAAAGATTCGGCCCTTTTTTCCTCCTTTCAATTTTCAGTTCATTGCCAGATTGTCCCCTCTGAAAAGCAAATGTCAGATGAGTTCGGCAGCGTGACTCGGGTCGACTCCTCTGGGAGCGTGACTGTGGGTAGAAGGTGACCTTTCAGTGCTCATCAAAGAACAGATGTCTCCACCCTACCATGAACCGGCACCATTTTCTGAAACATACTGCAAAAAAGGACATCAATTAAGCGAGACCCACACCAGCACCAGGCCCTAACCTCCAAATCTGCAGGGAGAAATGTCAGCGGCCGTAAAATCAACTCGTCACACTCAAGACGCCATTGATTAGGTAGATGAAGTCTGTCTGCGCTCGCCTGTCTTTGCCTTTCCTCATCGATTCGGTTTAGTCGTCCTCTTTTCACAAGCTTCATAAAGGAAATAAACTGTTATTCATTATTGACGGAAAACCCCTTTGGAGTCGCTCTTCAAAGACGCTCTCGTATGAAATGCTTCTCTAAAGCATCGTGTGGAGGAATGCCTTAGATAAACCATCATTTTTAATCAGCTCAGGAAAAGCTTTGTGTTATTCTTTCATTCGTGAACAATCAATAAAAGGCGAAGCAGCTTGCCAAGAACAGCGGAAAAACCTACAGCACGTCACATGAAATGATTTGCATTGCAACAGATTATAACACGGCTTTTATGCCGGTTTCGGCAGCCAACCTTTGAGTAAGTAGTCAAATAAATCGTCGGTGTAGAATTAACAGTAACATTATATTAATTTAGTCATTTACTTAATTTACAAAGAAAAAATAATCACAAAACAAAATGTTTTTGTTAATTTTGTGAACTAAATAAATATATATATTTAATAAATAAATTAATAAATTAAAGGCCAAAACTGAACAAAACTAAAATCAATTGAACAAAAAGAAAAATATACAAACAAATTATTGAAAATTAGATTAAACATCTGAAAGTCTACAAATAAATTTAAATTCAAAATATTAATAAAGATGTATAATAACACAACTTGGAACCAGTGTTATTTTAGTATGACAGAGATACTAATATAGTTTTTATTAATTTGGACTTTTTATTTTCTTATTTTTAATTTTAGTTCATGTTTTTATACTTTTGGCTGTTTTTGTTATTTTCATTAGGTTTTATTTATTATTTTTTTGGTCTATGTAGTTTTTATTCATTTTTATTTTAGTTTAAATTATTTTGCCTTGGCAACCAGCTGAAAAAAAAAAGTTTAAGAGTTTATATATAAACCTTAAAAATTATTTTATTTCAGCTGGTTATTTTATTTCAGTTTAAGTTTATTTTATTTAACTTTTTTATGGTTTTAGCTTTAGTTAACTTTAATAAGCCTACTTGGGACCACCTACCAACCACTCAGATTTTAAAATCTACTCCTCTGAGTCATTAATGAGTCTCACTGAGACTAAGCACAGCGATTTACGGTGCACAGCGTCTGTTGGATCACAAAATTAACTGTTGTACAGTTTTTTTTATGACAGTTGAACTTTGCGCAGCAGAAATTGCTTCGTTCTGATTCCCCGTTCAGAATCCTGAGGTCGGATGCTGTAAAGAACAAACTCAAAATGAAGTCGAATGTGGTCGTCATGGTGACGAGGGTGGAGGGTTTTGTAATTAGTCATGGTAATTAATGGCGTGTCATTTTCTGTCTGCTTCGCTGCCAATGCACCATTGGCTGGATCCAGTGTCATTTTTTACATTTAACATGATTAATCTGCGGATAAGATGGAATATTACGCCACAACTCTGGTCCTCATGGTTATTGGCAGATGCATTTGTTTAAGCTGGCAACTGTAATGCCATTGTGCATTTAGTAATGGCTCAGTCTTTATCATCCAACTACTGGAGGAAATCTGAAAGGCTGCTCTTTAATAGCTCTGTTTTGATTTAACTCCGTCTTAGGAACTTTCACCTAACACTGCGTACAGAAAAATAAAAACAGAAACTTTAGAAAAATAGAAAAAAAAATGTTTAAATTTGATTCTCAGGAGAAACTTATTTTTTTTTTTAAGGCAAGATATCCAGCATTTTATTGTACTTTATCTATTTGGGTCTGTATTTCAATTGGAATTAATTTTTAAAGGCAGTTTTCATAAAATGAGTTTGTTTCTCCACTTCAGCAGCACTTAAAAAAACAAACTTAGCAGTTTTATTTCTATCTATATTATGTATTATGAATGGGGGTTTGTTAATATATCACTCACATTATTATTGCACTTTATATATTTGCATCTGTAGATTTCAATTACAGCACATTTTTAAAGACTGTTTTTGAAAATGAGTTGTTTCTCCACTTCAGCAGCTTTTACACACACCAAACTTAGCAGTTTTATTCCTACCTATATTCTGTAAGTTTTTATAGAAGGGTTTGTTGATGTATTATTCACCTGGTTTATTATTGCACTTTATATATTTGCATCTGTAGATTTCAATTACAGCACATTTTTAATGACCGTTTTAAAAAATGAGTTGTTTTTTCACTTCAGCACCTTTTACATACACCAAACTTAGCAGTTTTATTCCTACCTATATTCTGAAAGTTTTTATAGAAGGGTTTGTTGATGTATTATTCACCTGGTTTATTATTGCACTTTATATTTGCATCTGTAGATTTCAATTACACTATGTATCTATACAGGCCGTTTTCTTAATATCACTTTGTTTCTCCACTTCAGCAGCACTTACATACAACAAACTTAGCAGTTTTATTCCTATCTATATTCTGAAGGGTTTGTTCATATATTATTCACCTGGTTTATTATTGCACTTTATATATTTGCATCTGTAGATTTCAATTAGAATATATGCATCTACAGGCCGTTTTCTCAATTTCAGTTTGTTTCTCCACTTTAGCAGCACTTACATACAACAAACAGCAGTCTTATTCTATATTATTAATGTATTTATAGAGGGGTTTGTTAATATATTACTTGCATGGTTTCTATTATATATGTGTGTCTTTGGATTTTAATTACAGCACACATTTTGAAAAGGATGTTTTCCCAAAATTAGTTTTTTCTCTACTTCAGCAGCACTTACATACACTAAACTTAGCAGTTTTATTCCTTTCTATATTCTGAAGGTTTTTATAGAAGGGTTTGTTCATGCATTATTCGCCTGGTTTATTATTGCACTTTATATATTTGCTTCGGTAGATTACAATTAAAATATATATCTCTAGAAGCAGTTTTTCTCAATATCAGTTTGTTTCTCCACTTCAGCAGCACTTATATCCACCAAACCTAGCAGTTTTATTCCTTTCTATATTCTGAAGGTTTTTATAGAAGGGTTTGTTCATGCATTATTCGCCTGGTTTATTATTGCACTTTATATATTTGCTACGGTAGATTACAATTAAAATATATATCTCTAGAAGCCGTTTTTCTCAATATCAGTTTGTTTCTCCACTTCAGCAGCACTTATATCCACCAAACCTAGCAGTTTTATTCCTATCTATATTCTGAAGGTTTTTATAGAAGGGTTTGTTCATATATTATTCACCTGGTTTATAAGTGCGCTTCATATATTTGCATCTGTAGATTTCAATTACAGTATATATCTCTACAGGCCGTTTTCTCAATTTCAGTTTGTTTCTCCACTTCAGCAGCACTTACAAACACCAAACTTAGAAGTTTTATTCCTATCTATATTCTGAATGTTTTTACTGAGGAGCTTGTTTGTATATCAGTCACATGGTTTATTAGTGCTCTTTATCTATTTACATTTATAGCTTTCAATTATAAGACATATCTTAAAGGTCGTTTTCTCAAAATGAGTTTGTTTCTCCACTTCAGCAGCACTTACAAAAGCCAAACTTAGCAGTTTTATTCCTATCTATATTATGAATGTTTTTATAGAGAGGTTTGTTAATATATTACTTGCATGGTTTATTATTGCACTTTATATATTTGGTGTCTTTAGATTTTAATTACAGCACATATTCTAAAAGGCTGTTTTCCCAGATTGAGTTGTTTGTCTATTTCAGCAGCACTTACACCAAACTTAGCAGTTTTATTCCTTTCTATATTCTGAAGGTTTTTATACAAGGGTTTGTTCATGTATTATTCACCTGGTTTATTATTGCACTTTATATATTTGCTTTTGTAGATTTCAATTACAATATATGTATCTACAGGCCGTTTTCTCAATTTCAGTTTGTTTCTCCACTTCAGCAGCACTGACATACAACAAACAGCAGTTTTATTCTATATTATGAATGTTTTTATAGAGGGGTTTGTTAATATATTACTTGCATGGTTTCTATTATATATGTGTGTCTTTGGATTTTAATTACAGCACACATTTTGAAAAGGCCGTTTTCCCAAAATGAGTTGTTTCTCTATTTCAGCAGCACTTACATACACCAAACTTAGCAGTTTTATTCCTTTTTATATTCTGAAGGTTTTTATAGAAAGGTTTGTTCATGTATTATTCGCCTGGTTCATTATTGCACTTTATATATTTGCTTCGGTAGATTACAGTTAAAATATATATTTCTACAAGCCGTTTTTCTCAATATCAGTTTGTTTCTCCACTTCAGCAGCATTTATATACACCAAACTTAGCAGTTTTATTCCTATGTATATTCTGAAGGTTTTTACTGAAGGGTTTGTTCATATATCAGTTTCATGGTTTATTACTGCTCTTTATCTTTTTACGTCTATAGTTTTCAACAATACATATTTTTTAAAGGTCATTTTTTCAAAATGAGTTTGTTTCTCCACTTCAGCAGCACTTACATACACCAAACTTAATAGTTTTATTCCTATCTATATTATGAATGGTTTTATAGAAGGGTTTGTTAATATATCACTCGCATGGTTTATTATTGCACTTTATATATTTGCGTCTGTAGACTACTTACAGCACGTTTTTAAAAACCGTTTTCCCAAAATAATGTTTGTTCATATGTTATTCACATGGTTTTATTTTTACACTTTATCTATTTATGTGAATGGATTTCAACCACAATATAGTTCACTTCATTTTTATTAAAATGAGTTTGTTTCTTCACTTCAGCAGCACTTATATAAACCAAACTTAACAGCTTTATTCCTATCTATCTATATTCTATAGGTATTTATAGATGGGTTTTTTCCTTTATATATATAAAATTTTCTATAGTTTTATACAGCATCTTATTTCTAAAACATGGCAACAAAAATATAACATTTCAGAAAACTTTTAATGGGTTACAGACATGAAATTCCATTTTGATGTTTTGACAAAAGTGATTTTATTTACACAAAGATCATATTAAATGCAAGCTAACTGTCTACTTTTAAATAAATGTTTTGAAGAACTTTTGTGAAAAGTCAAAATATGAGTGAGTTTTTTGATGCCATCTAATAATTCTGGTTCTAAATATGTGTATATGAACAACAACAAACATAAAGAAAGTATGGGGATATCTATTAGTTAAGTTGTTTACACTATTCACCATTGGTATCTTTCCTTAAAAAGAAGAATGCAGAAGTGTAACTGCTCTCCAATTACCCTCACTTTTGTCCAGCGAAACGAGTAGGGCATTCACAAGAAAAGTGCTTTCTCTTAACAGACTAAAATAATGTCAAAAAGTTTGTGAAGAAAGCCAAGCATCAGAGTCTAAAGGCTTTGAATAGCATGCACAATTCAAAGAAAGCCAATACAATGTTGAAAACCTCTGCCATTAGTGTTATTCAGCGTGTGAAAGCTCTCTGGAACACATCCATTAGAACTCACACACCAAACCGGTGTTTAAATGCACTACACTTTATATTTCTTTCCCAAACAGCCACACGGAAAAGCCATTAGCTAGTAAAACAAGGTCGCTGAACAGCTGAAATCACACCCCCGTGATATAATGAAATTTACGTTGCGGTAATAACAAAAAGTGAAGGTCTTTCTGTAAAGGTGGAAAGCAGAGGAACAGAGCAGTGGAACAGAGAGGGCTGTCTGTCAAAAATAAATACGAAATAAGAAATGAAATATTAACAGTGTTTCAGGATCATAGTAACTGCATGTCAGAGCAAATAACTGCTGGAGACCATCATTGACATGCATCATTAATATGTGCTGGAGAAACACGACTTTAAAAGCCCGCTATAAACAGAGTTCTCATGAACAATCATTTCTCCTAGATCCCTTTCTTAAGAAACCTCTTGACGATCTCACATCCGAGAGGTTTTTGGAACAAGAAGTGTATTTTTCCTCTATTTCCTTTGACACAACACTGTGATTCTAGCAAGAAAGAAATAATAATGGACAAAAAACATAAAGCCATTTTCTTTGGCATTGTAAGACTATTTTAATGAGAATGAACACAAATTCTCATTATTGTAGTGTGTCAGATGTTTTCCTTTTGAGTTTTGTCATTTTCATTATTCTCATTACTGTTAAAACATGTTACTGTGCCAATTAAGAAATTCTAATGAGAATTATAATTGGATGAATGACATAAAAATGTGTTCTGAAATAAATACTTAACATGCAGTGATTTAAAAAAAGAAATCTTCCAAAAAAGAAACCCAAAATACTTCATATTCTAAATAACATTACATTTTTTACACATCCAAAATGATCAGATGTTTTTTGTTGCGCTATGCTAATGAGAATTTGGATACTAATGTAAATGAAAAACGTTAAATGTCTCCTAACTTTAAAATCATATTAGTGTGTGACCATAATGAGAATCTAATGAGAATCATAACTGCATGATTAGCATAAAAGATTATTATTTTACAAAGTAAAATACTTTATTATATTAGATTATATTATTATATCATGAAATGAAATACTTTAGAAAATATTTCAAATGCCTCCTAAATATAAAAGCATATTAGTGTTAGACAATAATGAGAAGAATCATTTTCATGTCAACCATCCAGTAACGACAAAGTAAACTAAAAGAAAAAACGTAAAAAAAATTCAGAGCAAAAAAGCTAAATACCATATTAATTTGTGACAATAATAAGAATCTAATGTGAACCATAACTGGATAAATAACATAAAAAGAATATTATAAATAAGGAAAAATCCCCAAATAATTTCCAATTTAAAAACATTTATTTTTCTTCTTTACTTTATTTCTTGAAACATTTTTATAGTATTAGTTGAGTGAGATTTACCGGTTTACACAATTTATTTGATCTGAGATTTTTTTGTTTGTTGTTGTTGTTTTTTCATAGTAAGAATGGAAAATAACATATAATTAAACATTTTTGTCACAATGCTTCTAACTGTAGCATTTAAAAATGTTTAATTAAGAAAAATTGAATACTTACACACCTATTATAATATATAATAAATATTCAATATTTTTCCTTTTGATTATGAGGTGAACTATGACCTGGATTTGTTACTGATTCAACTGTTCACACAAAATGTACCTGTTAAATCTCATGTCAGAGTTGCATTTTGATGACACATTTCTGAAAAAAAACAACAAAAAACAATAAAATCTGAGGTTAATCAATGATATGAAACACACATACACAACAGTCATGCCAAATCAGTCAGATCATCACGATCAGTGATGCTCACCAGCTTCCTCTGACCTGCTGTTCTCTGTAACAATCATCGATCTGTCGCTTGAGGAATGACTGATCTTTTGTCAGGCGGTCCGGCGGTCAGATCCACTGCGTGTGGGATGAAGCCTCACACCCGCCGGGACTCGACCCGCAGAGGAGCGACGGATCCATCGATGGATCATTTGACTGCAGGTGAAAAGGGAAGACAATGTGAGAGGAGAGGAAGACGGATAGAGGAGGACGAGCGATCGCTCTCGGGGGAACTTACAGACTCGAGTAGCAGCAAAACACCGTCACGCGTGGCAAACCACAACCGCTGATGGAAGATAAAGATACTGCTGTAGTAATGCGTGAGAGACTCCATCAAATTAAACACAAGACCACTAAAACTCACGGATGATTTTGTTCAATTAAGACAGTGTTTAAAATACTGCCGAAGACGTTTAATTGGATTTGACCTCCAGCTGTAGAAAGTGAAAATACAACCTCTAGAATGTCATTTCAGCACTTTTAGAACAATGAAAGTACTATAAGTGTAGTGTAAATGTGAGCAGTCGGCCTTGAGAGTCATAAAATTACCCTTCTGGATTGGACAGAAGAAACATTATTTTGGGATAAACAAATAGATTTTTTCTCTTAAATGCATTTTATCAGGCTCCTATTCTTAGATTGAGTAATTTCACTTTAATGGCTAAGAAAAATGTTATTAGTCAGTTAGTGAATGCCTTATTTCCCAAAAAAATCCAATGATATTTTCATAGGAGCCTGAATATATATATTTTTTAAATTGTATTAAAAATAAAAATCTTTGTAAAATCTACTTTCTGGCACTTCTAGACAGCTTTTAAACCAGTAAAAATTTCATAGATATAGTGTAAATGTGGACTAGCAGCATTAAGATTAATAAAATTACACTTTTGGGTTTGACAGAAGATGAAATAGAGGTATTGTTGGAAAAATTTTGGATAAAATTCTTACATTTTCTAAATAAAAAATACAATTAAATACATAAATAATTGTATATTTATATATCAAATTTAATGATATATTTAATTCAATTTATGTATATATAAATATAAAATTAAATACAAATAAAAGCACTGTAAATGTAGTGTAATGAGTTATTGGCCTTAAAATTAAAAAAATTAATTATTAGGCTAGACTGCAGATGAAATACAGGTTTATTTTTGGATAAAATGGTCCAGAAAAACAAACAAACAAAAAACCTGGAGTTACACATAAGTCATTTTCAATACATATATGAAGAATTCAGATGCAGAGACCTCTAAGTTTTCTGAGATTTTTTCTTTTAATTGAGCATTTTTTTTTATCACAAATGTCTTATTTTCAAAAATGATATTTTAAAAGGAGTCTGATCAAAAAAAGCTAAATTAAAACACAAATCTCAGATGGACTTAAGAGGTTATAATGCGCAAACCTCTTAAGTCCATCTGAGATTTGTGTTTTAATTTTGCTTTTTTGATCAGCTTTTT